>NQII01000134.1:1332964-1349937 GCA_002778355.1 Clitarchus hookeri | reverse complement strand
GGACCATCATATATTTTAAAATCCTTAAAGACACGAAACCAAAATGAACAAAAATGTTATTCAAAAGTCTCGGTAGACAAGATGACGTACTGAGGAGCTCAACCACAGCTCCCTCGACACACCGCGCCACATATTAACATGCGATACACGTTAAAATAAGCCGACTATTCATTCAATAACCTCACAATGGCCCATATATGCACTCTTATAATATTGACACGATAAAAAATTACTGGGGAATAAAATCAAATCAGAATAATGAAGTGAGTGAGTGAAGTGTGTTATAAAACGCCACAAATGCAGTCACCAAGACAAGCGTGCATCTAGTAACTTCAGACCGATCTCACGTCTCTACACTGCCAGTGGCGGGAACATGTGTAGCCGAGGGCAGTTACCGTTTACGTGCGCTTCGCAACTTATTACTTAATTGGTTGCAAAGAAATAGAAAGCACTAAACTGAATTCCAGTAGAATCTGCAATGTTGCGAGGCAGCCTACAGTTAACGACCGAAACATGTTTTATTTTTAGAAAGGCGAGACAAAGCTGTATTTTGGAAGTGAATATGACCACACAGCACCAGATAATAATATTACAATAACTACACAATTCCAACATACAGAATCAAACTCTAGAAAAGTGACGATATGAACACCGACGTTGCATAGCGTGACTCAGTTCAGGTTCAGTGCCCCAGCAGGACTGCCCTCAACGTATGGGTAGGAAAGAGAGTGTCTGCTGAACCACTGTTGATCTCAAAGGCCCCTGGAGGCAGTGCTGTCATGATACTGGGAACTGAGGTTCCCGTAGGTCGTTTGTATGGGTTAACACACATAACTAGCAGCCCGACAGACTTGGGTCAAGTCATTGAACTGGCGGTGGGCCACTGCTTCTATTCGAGCTGGGCTCCGGGCCCCTATTTAAATATGTTAACCACTGTTGCTATCTAAGTACTTTACGTGTAGGTGTTCATGCACCTGTTACCTTAGTTGGCGGGTGGCAGCTGTCGAGGGGAGAATAACATTACAAGAATTCCAGCAACAGCACAAACAGTTAATACACCAATAAACTAAAGCAACATTCCCAAGTTCAACAGTTATTCTAACCGGAAGTATCACTGATATTGTGCAGAAATAAATAAGTTCTTAGCTCTCTCGTCCCCCACAAACTAAGTTGGCGGCCACTGTATGGAGGCGGAAGACAAACGTTGAATACTTACTCGCAAGAAGATGACAGAGGTACACGCATGCACACAGAGGGTGGGGAAATCAAAGAGTATATAGGCGAGGTATGTAGGAAGCCACTAGTGCCGCAAACTATGTCGACGAAGATCGCGCTGTCATCTCTTCTTAAATCCAAACTTGACACCATGGGCGCAACTGAGACACTGATCAGGCTTTATAAATTATTCTATCAGATTTACTTAACTTAATTAATAAATGTAAATTTATATTTTTTAATTCTTTTATTCACCTTTTCCATTGCCATGTTTTAAAAAGGTAGTAGACGTTGTCGGGAAATAATTTTTTGTAGCACTTGGTAGGATGTGCCTACCCCTTCCCAAGGCCACACAGCCGTCCCGTTTAGTGGTAAATGATTGAAGACCAGCCTAGTGCTAGCAGTGGTGACGGAACTGCAGACGAAGCCCCACGCCGCCACTTGTAGCACGTCTTGTTGAGTGTGGTGAGCTGCTGTGACAGAGTGAAGTGCAGATGTGACTCTTCCTTCCAGCTGTGTGGCGGCGTGGCAGGACCTGGAGGAGCTGGTGATGTCCGGCAACAGGCTGCAGCAGCTGCCGGACAACATCGTGCACCTCGACCACCTGCGAGTGCTCAGGGTGCACTCCAACCGGCTCGACACCATCCCCTGCTTCGCCAAGATGCCCTCCCTCAAGGTCAGCCCCGTCCACTATGCTCCACAATCACTTATTTCCATCTTCTTACATTTTTTTATTTTGTTCTATATTCCCCAATGTGTGGAATAATACTAACTTACAACCTCTGTTGTTGTCTAACTGATATGCTTTGTGAAGTTATTTATATTTTATGTTTATTGTGCAGTAGTCACTGTTTTATGCGGTGTACATGCCACTATATCTGGCTTTTGTATGAATCACAGTTTTTTTTGTATTAATCACTGATTTGTGTACTGTAGAACGCGTTGTCTGAAGTTTGCTGTGTGGTACCTTTCACTTACAGTTGTTTGTTCCTAAAATACAGTATTTAGTTAGGTTGAATTGTATAATTATATTATGTTGACAGAATTTTGTTATATTGTACAGAGTTAACAAGTGGCTGTAGAATACCTGTTGGTAGAAATTTAATTCTTTCGTTTCCAGCCAACTCAAAAGGAAAAGCCTCATTTAAAGGAACTAGAAAAATTCAACGAGTGACTTATAAAGGTTGTGTGAGATTTTATTTTGTTTTTATGTTATGTTTACAATGCGATCACAGTTTAATTATATATGCTAAGGGAACTCGGGGCCAATAACATACCTGCAAGAAAACAAAAACAGAATCCCGTGTTCTTTGCTCCGAGGTAAAACTTTCTACTCATTGGAATACCAACCAAGGACCAATTAGCAGAGATTCAATCATACATACGACAGAGGAGTTTAGCCTACAGATCGTTTGAAATGCAAAATTTTCTTATCCCTATTTATTGAAAACTATTTTTTTTAGAGACTAACTGAGCCCTGCTCGGATTTATTTAATTATATGCAATGACAAAAGTTTAATTTTATTTGTGCAATTTATGTCAGGTGTACCAAATTTAGTTTATCTAACACGGCTCATGTAATGACTATAAGATTAATTTTCATTGTACAAATTTGTATGTCAAGTGTACCAAAATTAGTTTAGTTCACATTACCATACGTTAAATTTTCATTTTACAGTATGTTACATCAGGTATGCCAAATTTATTTTGTTTAATAAGACTGATGTAATGACCATATGTTTAGCTCTTACTGATCAGTTCTTTATGTCAGGTGTGTCAAAGTTAAGCCCCAGGCACAATAGGCGTTGGTGTTGGTACTGGTGTATTGTCATGTAAAAAGTTGAAAATATTGAACTTTTTACCACCTGTCGACCAATCTGAGAGTGCGTTGTGGTTCACCACCTACCGACCAATCAGAAAGTGTTTTGTAGTTTGTTCATGTGGCGGCAAAATTACGTGAAAAGGTTGAAATAGAGGTGAGTCAAGGTGCGTTTTAGTACAATGCAGTATCTTTCTGTCACATAAAATTTTCAATTACCGCTTACCTCAGTACTGTTGATTTCTGATATTCGAAATCTCACCCAGTGAAAATAATACTACTTTTTTACAGCTTTACTGTTGCCTGGTGGTTTGATTGCGAAACAGTTTACACTAACGCACCAGCCGCCTATTGTGCCATGGAAAACTTCGCACACCAACACCAGCGCCTATTGTGCCAGGGGCTTTAGTTTAGTTAACACGACCGATGTAATGGTCAAGGATTTGAAGCTCTGCGAGGTTAACAGCAATGCTTGGCATTTATAATCCACATCACCACATCGATTATAGGAGGGGAGTACGGTGATTTTACTTCAGGGTGTCTGCTGATACTGTAAATACTGGAATGAACTCGAATTGATATTTCATTACTGGAATTTTTAGTGGTTGTCTTCATAAAATCAAAACTGGCAAATCCCTTTTTTAAAAGGCATATGTGTGCATCTTAAACGCAAGTCACTCGTATTCGCAAGCTGTTTTGAACGATACGTGGGTGAAGTATGGGTTTGGTAACATTGTGGTTATTTAGGAATGCGCAGTTTACGAGTGTTTAACAACATACAGTCGCGCGTTTACTTTTAACAGTAACACTGGCAAATACTGGAATTCTGCTGTAACATAAACTAATATACTGGAATTTAATATCTCCAAGTCAGTAAACACATTGTACTTATAAGGTTTTTTTTCTTTATTTTTCGAAATTTGTTGTACAAACACCTACGGTTTGTGCAAATGACTAAGTAGATACAGTTATGAACGGGAATCTGTGTCTAGGAACACCCTGAAACTTTTCCACAACGGCGTGTAGGAACCTCTTGCAACAGATACAGGATGAAAAATAGGTTAAAAACATTTCCAGTTGCTAGTACCACATCAGTGTTTCCACAGTAGACACATGACGATCCCTGACAGAATTGCAAACAATAAGGTGTAATAGGCGCAGACGCGTCTACTTTCTTAAAGAACGTACACATAGTCTTATATGCTATTCCGGGAAGTAGTTTCAGTTTTGTGCTTGTCCAGGATGTAGGAAATAGTTTCATTCTCACCACTGTTGGCTCAGTGTTTAATGACTACTGTTCCACAATGTGCTTGACGTAGACGCAGAAATGGAGAAGGAATCGTTCATGACTTTAAGTAAAAAACCATCCCAGCATTCGCCTGGATTGATTTATAGAAAGCCTGGAAGTAGAAATATTATGCCGATTCTGGGACAAGGACATGGGGGCGCGGAGCATCGTAGCTGTTCATGCTCTTTCATTCTAGTTCTCTGGCGGCCATTTCACCCTCAAAATTTCCCTTGTTTCCTTAAAAATTTGCCTTTTTTCCTTAAAAAAAAATCTCCTTTACCCCTCAAAATTTACTATTTTCCCTTCAAATTTCCCTTTTTTCCCTCAAATAGCACTGATTCCCCCAGTTGCAGAAACGATCCCCGAAAGGCACTTTTCAGTAAATTCGGGAGGATTTCGGGGGATCGTTTTCGAGGGCAGAGCAATGGCAGCCATATAGGTTTTATAGGCATTTAGTATGCCAAATCGATACACAGAGTCCAGGGTCCGGAATCAGACCTGACCATCAGCCGTCTTGGTTCTGTCAGCCATATTGTCCGCCATATTGGTTGTTGGTGACCTTTATGTTACACGCAGATAATTTTGTATACATAAATGTAAATATATAAAATTATTTTTAATTCAATTTAATATTAATTATATAAAAGTAATATAAAAATGTTAATAAAAAACTATTTAAAAATAACAAATAAGGAAATATAACATTATTTTTAATTTCTATTTTTTTATATGCATATTCCTACAAGCATATTTGAATATATTGTTACATAAGTATCTGCATGTTTTCTTCTCGGGTGAACGAGTATGTGTGTTTTCTCGGAGTGCTCCCATATTATTTTTACATATTATTTTTATGGTGGAAGTACTTTTGTGGGCACAAGCTAGGCTCTTTACTGTAAAAAGAACTGCGTTTATATAGAAAAAATTACAGTTAATGTTCTGACTCCGTGAGGTGAACATCGATTTGAAAGCATTCCCTTCTATATAGTGAAGATGAATTATGAATATGAAGGCCTGCCTTTGACCTCATCGAACATGGACTCGTGACCTGCATCATCGCTGCCTGATTGCCGACTGTGTCGATTCTGCGATCGAGTTTTTGCCTTGTGTCAAAATGCTCGTCGTCATGAGAGAAGCACCTGTACGAAGAGTCCTTTCCGCCTGAGGAAGATTTACGACAATGGCCACACACAGTTCACGCAAGGTGATACATTGAAAGAACATACCGATATCTGCAAGGATTCGTATACTGGGAGTCAGCAAGTGTTGCCGGCAATACCTCTTGCTGCAGCGGTGGGTACCGATTCGCCAGGCAGTTATGATGAGACAGTTAATGCTAAAGATGGAATGAATGCTGTAGAGTCGGGATTGTGTGGAAGGTACACTTGCAAGACGAACTTCAAAATAAACTGTCGTCGGCTCTAAATACTGATGAGCATACAACTCCTGTTACAAAGTAAAACAAATTTAATATAGAATACAAAACAGAAGGTGAAGATGACCATGAAGAGAGCATTGATGAAAATGAATATGAAGACAGTGATAGTGCTGAATACGATTATAGCGATTTTCTCGATGCACTGATACACCCCTCCAAAACATTTCCTGCAATAAGCGACATGAAGAAGGCAGAATATGCCAAGAATACTGGCTACATATTGCCCGAAGACCAGAATGAACTTGTTGGTAGACTCAGATATTAGACTGGCCTTCAAAAATGCGGGGATCTCACGCACATTAACGAGATATCTTCAATAATTAGTAAACTGAAGGATCACGGATATATTACATGTTGTGATGAACTGCTTTCTTCTGAAATTGTAATTACAAATTAATAATAAATTATTATAATTATATAAAATAATTGTTTTTTTTTTTAATCCTTTTTTCTTTCACAACTTTAAAGTGGTACTATGAGCACTCGTCTCTTCATGGAAATATCTGCATATCGAATGATAATAAAGACTTTAGTATAAAAATGCAAGGATAGTTGACTGCATACAAAACATTAATTTTGTCGACATGTACAAATTTGGAGACAGTTGGCGAACGAAGGTAATTTCTATACATATGGGTGGGGGACAAACCAAAATATTGATCAAAGGATCGATCGAAGTATTGGGATCAATCGAAGGATTGGGATTGATCGAAGGATTGGGATTGATCGAAGGAATGATATGAATTACTGTGGATTGCAGAGCGGATTGTGGAGCATTTGGAGCAGGTGGAGTGATTGTGGAGCATATTGTCGAGCATGTGGAGCGATTGTAGAGCAGATTGCGAAGGATTGGCGTGGATTGATGTGCGGATTGGTGAGTGGATTGGTTTGGATTTGTGTGTGGAAAACTGTGGATTGGTATGTGGATCGGTGTGTATTGCTGATTGCAGTGTTTGTGGTGCTGATTGCAGTGCTGTTTGTGGTGCTGATTGATGGAAATATTGCGGGATTGTTATAAAATCACTAATTTAATTATATTTTAATTTTTTATATTTTTTGGAATTTTTGGATTTTATAAAAAAATTATTATGTTTTCGGGTGCAAGGTTACCCTAAGTCATGAGCACGAGGTCAAGGTCACATATTTGAGGTCAAGGTGAAGGTCATCCAGATCTAACAGGTTGATCTGAGTCGTCAATGCCACCTGGGTGTTGAAAACGTAAACAAATAACAAACGAAAAACCAACATGTTGGGTGGAGTGCATTCGACAGAATGAGCAATGGCGAGAGGGTAGGGGAGGGAAATGTTAATACAATGTGATTGATTGGAGAGAGGTCAGAGTCGTCTGCTGGTCCTGTAGCTGTTGAAAACCTCCAGAAATGTAAACTTTTAAAAATAATGTAAAAAATATATATTTATAATAATATTTTTTATTAAATTTTAATTTTTACAATTTTTTTGGGATTTTGGACTAGTTTTTGCGTTTACGTTTAAGGTCACCTGGTCATGGTCAAAGGCCAAGGTCACCTGGATCCACGATGGCGGTAGCAGTCAGTAATCTAATATTCTCAATTAGTTTGATGAATTTATAAAACTTTTACCATTTTTCTTGAGCTTTTGTTTTCAATGTCATCCAATTCCATGGTTATAGGGTCAAGGTCATGGGTCAAGGTCACTTGGGTCCAACATGGCAGTTGGGTGACGACATAAAATGGTGGCTGGTCGGTTCCAGTCCCTCGTCTCTCTAAGCCCGAACATTTAAAGTTTTAATTTTATAATTTTTTCAATAAATTATTAAATAGTTTTTTAATTAATATTTGGCGATTTTCAAATTTTTTTATGATTTTGAGAATTTTTTTGGATTTAATGGGAATTTTTGGGTTCAAGGTTAAAGGTAACTGGGGTCAAGGTCAAATGTTAAGGTCAAGGTCACCGACATCCAGTAAGGTGGAAAATATGGCTGACAGAACCAAGATCGCTGATGTTCAGGTCTGACTGTGTATCGATTTGTCATACCCTATGCATATAAAACCAATATGGCCACCACTGCTCTGTCCTCGAAAACGATTTTACCAAATTTCTCCAAATTGACTGAAAAGTGCCTTTCGGGGGGATCGTTTTTGCAACTGGGGGATCAGTGCTTCTTTCAGGAGAAAAAAATAGAAATTTTGAGAGGAAAAAAAGAAACATTTTGTAGGAAAAAAGGGAAATTTTAATGAATAAAGGGCAATTTTGAGGGAAAATAATTGGTTTTGAGGAAACAAAGAAAATTTTGAAGGAAAAATGGCCCCCGGGAGACCAGAATGACCAAGTATGGAAAAGCTCCGACGCCCCGCGTCTCCATGCCCTTGTCCCAGAATCGGCATAATCATTCTACTCATTAAAAACCGGAATATGAATGACTGAACCGGGATTGAGAGTCGATTGAGAGTCCAGATGTTTTCCACTGCAGAGCCGTGCTGCGTACTTCATTGTTGTTTTGCCTGCGATATGAATATTGGTGTAACCTGAAAACAAACACTGACTCTTTATTTAGGCTCTACGTAATTTAATTTTGAAGCATGAAAAGCATTAAAAATGTGAGTATGGCAAGAAAAATTAATTGCTGGTTTTTGTATAGTGTTTGACAGGAGTTTGTTGCGGTAGTAAAATTGATTTTTCTTTAAGTATAATTTCTTGTTTAACACTCGCTTTTACTTTACCAGCTTTAATAATTTACTATTGCAATATATTTTTTAACATATTTTCGTTAAATGCTTTTACATAGCCCATTATACACATTTAAAAATGCCTATATTAGATCAAAAATTGTGTTACATCTGTTTTATTCATGTTTATGTAATTCAATTTTCAATTTTTAATATTTTTGTATTATTTTAATATTTTTATGTGCTTCAACGAAAGTTAGGTATGCTTTATAATTTCGCAGGTAGAAAATTAAATAAAAAATTACTTTGGTTGTTTAGTCGCAAATGTTCCTCTTGACTAGCATCGTGTTGTGCCTGTCAATAGCCCCACTTCTAAAATCGAGGACTAGCGTGTTAAGAACGGCATACGGCATTGCGAGAACACACACACACTCTCTCGTTCTCACACACTCACTCACACACACACACTCTCTCTTTCTCACACACACACACACACACTCTCACATACACACTCACACACTCACACACGCGCACACACACCAACACACACCCACACTCTCACATACACACTCTCACACTCTCTCACACTTTCACACACACTCTCTCACTCTTTCACACACACTCACACACTCACACACACACACACACACACACAGCCGGCGGTCAGACTTCGCCGTAAGTCATAATGTTGTATACGGTGAACGTGTATTCAGCCTGCNTCACACACACACAGCCGGCGGTCAGACTTCGCCGTAAGTCATAATGTTGTATACGGTGAACGTGTATTCAGCCTGCGCAGTGGACACTCGGTAGTAAGTGACGCACATTTCCGAACAAGCAGTACCCCTTGCCTGCGAGGTGGCTGCAAACATACGTCTAGGGTGTGCGTGTGGCCTACCATACAGGCGAACTTCATGCTGTGTTTTGCGCACGGTAATTATAGCTTTCTTACCCCAGCGAAAGCAGTATATTTTATTCGTATGTTTGTAAACGTATGGTTAGCTAGTGCTTCAATTGCAGCACATTACATTTCGAGACATGAGTTTCTCTTCACAATATATATTCAGTCGCTTTTACTACTTGTGCTAGCAAGGAGAGACTGAAATAGGAATTTGTAACAGTTTCTAGAAGGTAAATGACGACAATTTTCTTTGATAACTTTTAACAATTATCACTTCCTATTTTTTTTTACATTTTAAACGAAAAGACTCTGCAAAACATCGATGTCATCTGCCGCCGTTGAATCTGAACTACAACTTCAGTTTGAATGTCTGTGACATTACTGACAAAATAAGGTCAGAAATATTTTAATAGCAGAAACGATACTATTTCATTCGCAAAAGTCATCAATTAGTTTTAAAAAGTGCCACTACTTTTAATAACTTATTTCCCAATTTTAAATATTGTTAATATTTCGCTTGCATTTTGGAATTAAATATATTTAGCATCGTTCCACACTTGGTCCAGTAGATTTCACCAGCAGGGCTTTTTACATGTATAAACATGAATTTATGTTCTGGTGAATGCAATATTGAGGTCAAACTTAATAAGCTACTCTGCCGGAATAACATGTTTCGTTAGTGTAATATTTCTTCAAGTATTGTAACAGGTTTGCTTAGCATGTAAAAATATACGATAATTCTAAATATGTTGTCTGATTTTTTGGTGTAACTCTAATACTGCGCTTTAGTGAAATAAAAATGTCATTCCTTCATTCAGCCATACTCGTATATTCATTTGCATGCATTATATCCCAATTGTGGGATACAGTGCTTGTCTAGTCGTAATACAAACATACACAATAATGTATGTGACGTGTATAATAACACAACTACAAAAGTGGTAGAATTGTTTAGAATAAGTGTAAGAATAAATAAGAATAACGTGTATAAATTTTATAAATACGAATAGCGTTTAAAAATATTAAATTAAAAAGTAGATACAATACAGATATTAGTGTTTTAGTAAATTTAATCATAGAACATGTATTTATAATGTAAAAAGTACAGACAATGTGTGTGGGAGTGAGAAAATTACAACTTAAAATGAAATGAAGTTGTAGATTTACACCTATAACTGCATGATCTAGGACCAAATATTTGTACCTATTTTTACCANTAAAATGAAATGAAGTTGTAGATTTACACCTATAACTGCATGATCTAGGACCAAATATTTGTACCTATTTTTACCACGGGTTGCTGTAGCGTGAAAAAAACTCATTTAAAAAAAAATTCCTCTACTTCATTACAGTGATCAGTCATTTCATGACGAAATGTTAAATAAGCGCTTATTTTTAAAAACTTAATAGCAAGTTGTTTCTTATAAAGCCTCTCAGCATTACTTTCGACTAGTTTCTTAGTGCTGCTTATGTTTATTTAATTAAGATAGATATAACATTTGTTTTTTTGTGATATAACAGTNTAAAATGAAATGAAGTTGTAGATTTACACCTATAACTGCATGATCTAGGACCAAATATTTGTACCTATTTTTACCATGGGATACTGTAGCGTGAAAAAAACTCATTTAAAAAAAATTCCTCTACTTCATTACAGTGATCAGTCATTTCATGACGAAATGTTAAATAAACGCTTATTTTTAAAAACTTAATAGCAAGTTGTTTCTTATAAAGCCTCTCAGCATTACTCTTGACTAGTTTCTTAGTGCTGCTTATGTTTATTTAATTAAGATAGATATAACATTTGTTTTTTTGTGATATAACAGTGNGACTAGTTTCTTAGTGCTGCTTATGTTTATTTAATTAAGATAGATATAACATTTGTTTTTTTGTGATATAACAGTGTATATGTGTGGTTGACTGGCATTAGATGTTAACAGTTTTACGGATGAAAAAAAATAAATTGAAATGTATGGTCCCATGAAACACGATTATTATATGTAAGGATGTATTAAAACGTAGCATCATATTTGAGCAGGAGATTAGAAAGATTTGGGCGACTCTAACATCAAGGTGTTGAGAGCTTCTAGCAGGAGTGTTGTTATGTTTGCAGGTCCTTGATCTGGCTCACAACAGACTGGACAGGATCAACTTGGCAACACTGGTGCCCAAACAGCTGCAGTTCCTCGATCTCTCGTGCAACTCCCGTCTCTACGTCGATCCTCGACAGTTCCAGGTCTACAGGTAAAACTTGCGTTGTGGAGAGGGGAGAAGTGTAAACATTGGCTGTAGTACTGAGCAGTGTCGTTGGTGAAGAATAAAAGACAAGTGGTTCAATGACAGGACGTTGTATTTAAATTAAATTTAAATTACGTGAGTTGTATGATTATGATGAGTCTAGGGCATCGGCGTCTGGCGTAGGAGCTAGGTGCTGGCTCGCCGCCATCTTGGATCTATATGACCTTGACCTTTGATACCACAAATATAAAAAAACTAATAAATAAAAAAATATAAAAAATCTATTTAAAAAATGTTTTAAATCATTTTTAAATTATTTAAAAACATATTTTAAAAAAGTGTTTAAAAAATTTAAATTTCTGGAGATCACCCACACTTCCTCCGCTCATACTCATTCCGCCATCTTGGTAGGTGTAGTCCACCAGCTTGGTTGGCGTCACAGCCACTGTCCACCATCTTGGTTTTTTCGTTTATAATTTTTTTATACATTACTGAAGTTTGTCTCTCATCTTCGTTCAAACGCCATATTGTTTTTTCTTTCGTTTGTCATTTGTTTTCCATTGCTGGTGCTGGCCACAGCACCACAACCAGCAGACGACGGACTCCTTCCACTCCCCTTTGCAATATATTTTATTGACAAACTGCCCCACCCCTGATTCTCATTCGTTAATTGCCCACCCCTTCCAATATATTTAATTGATCCGGCAGTTAATGATCATCAGTGAAATAATTTCACACTGATCTCAGTAAATTTATGTTTTATAACTTACACTAGCAAACCCGGCGAACTCCGTTTCGCCACCAGATGGCTTCGTTTTATGCAACATTTTGTTTGGTGATNAAAATTTGCACAATACACGTGATTGATTTGATGGTTTCCAATTGAAATGTTAGGAAACGAATAACCTATTTTTTTTACTTTTTTTTCACAATTGTTTGTCACATGAAAGTTTGTCACATCACTGAGCAGAGAACAATGAGTAGCTGTCAAACAATGTATCACTCACCGGCGCCATCTACTTGATTTGTAGTACATGCTATGTATCAGAGATGGCGCTGTATGTAAAAAAAGATTTTCCCGCTTTTCTGTTAAAATTTTTCCTGAATTTTCTTTGCTATAAACCTCACGGAGCCCGAGACCTTTCCAACGAATGCAAAACCGTGGAAATCGGTTCGTGCGTTCTGGAGTTATAGCGTCAGGAAGGAAAACCCGACTTATTTTTATATAGTAGATAAGCTCTTTTGCTTATTTGTCAAGACACGACTTTCACACAAGTCTTCCTTTGATTTTGTAGATTACTCGCGTTCTTAGATTTGGCCAGCTTGGTCCAGGTGAATTAATTTCAATGTTGGTCTACATATATTTAAATAACTTATTCATTTTAGCGTACAGTGACATCTCGATGAGGTATGCCTGAAAGAAATCCTTGATACGACATATTACAAATATGCGCCAATTGTAGTTTGTCTCGCAGTTACACGTCATCCACGTGTGATTCCCAATCGCCTCCCCCCTTCAATCATTCACTGATAGAAATCATATTGTTGGTGTGTGAATATTTTTTCGCCCTGTGCAAAGCGTCCAGAAGTGTCGGCATTATCAGCTAGTTCATTCAGGTAGTTGTTTTTGTCATTTTCTATCCTTTTCAATCCTTTTCAATCCTTCGTCCCACGTCACTGTAATTTCGTCAGAGAGTTCTGCAAGGATGTTTATTTTCTTATGACTTTCATCCTAATAAGCACCACGTCACAAACTCGTTATTTTGGCAAAGTGCATGCATGTACTCATGCAGTTTCTTATATTCCTTCTCGTCATATTCAGAATACCTACAAGAACTCTGGCGAAACAGCATTGTTCATATCAGTTACACCATGCTCTGTGTAGTCGTAGGCTTGGACAACTTGCCAGATAGGAATGTTATCTCCGTGCCGCCGTGGAAACATCAGCGACTGTGATTGTATACTTCCCGTGTCATTACTGCGAGCTATTCATATACCTACTGGCGAATTGAGGAACTGGTTTCGAGTGGTCACTTACATTTTTAACAACAATTCTGAATACAGTGCATCATCCTTGTCAATATTGTTATATTTCCTTAAGGGGAGTATAGTTCATGCAGTTCGTGAAGAGAAGTCTGGGGACAATTAACTAAGCAAAACTAATTAATTCAGGAGGATCTTAACTGATTCAACGTACAATAGTTACAGCATGGTGTGGTCAGTCGGGTAAGGGATGGAGGTAGGTGTGAAGGACAATATGTTATGGGAGGACAAGGATGTAAGGGACTCCGGGCTCGCTCTCTCACCCTAGTGTAAGACACTTACTCCCATTCGCCGCTCGGAGACGCCGTTCAGTGAGGACCAACCCCGAATGACACCCCGGCCCTTAGCCGCCATGTCCACCACACTTCTCGTTCACGCCCACCTTCTCCGATATCCTTGATTCCTATTGGCTCTCCCTTGTAGCCTGGGCGGGGTTACTGCTGCTAGATGTTGATGAAATTGCTGCAACTCTATTGTGTGAGCCAGACCCAGATGTTCTACGTACTTATGCAGATTCCTGCATTTCCAGTCGTTGCGTTACAGTCACCGTTGTTTGTGAACATTGTTTCAATAACAGTAGTTGGCCGCATTCCTGCCTTACCCACCCTCGCTTCTTGTGTTGTAATCGTGACAGTATGTAAGCTGTCGCGTTTTTTCTTCGACTTTCACCGAACTCTGATTAAGTCGAGGGAACTGGTAACAAGCTTAAACTTGCCTTCATACATCAGTTCACTAGAAGATCTGATTATTTTAATGATAAACTATCTCGATCCAAATTCAATCCCCAGGATGGCCACTACACAACTAGCTGCAAACATCTAGTTTACAACTATAATGCCCTAAGATATAAAAAACCTGCCATTACTCGCTCAATATGTACCACACTTCCCGTCAGTGTGATATATGTACGTGGCAAGATTATTTCACTCAGTGGAACTTAAATTTGCATAGCTAATGTGTACGGAATTATATGCGGCTTAAGTCTCGCTGAAATTAAAGACAGGAAATTACCCAACGAACCTTCTCTGTAGAAGAAGATGGCAAATAATTATTTTAAGTGTATATGTGTTTGTTTATAGTAGACAGATCTAAATTAATAAAATTAAATTTTATGGTAAAATAACTGTGTTGTTTATTTGTGAAATGTTTTTAACCAAGCAATTTCTTTTTAGTTAAATAACCATAACAATAATTTAAATGTTTATGTCTTTGTAAGATTTCCCTTTAAAAGAAAATATTTTAAATCGGGTTAAAATTAATTAAGTTATTGCGGAGTTAGGAATTTCAAGATGGCCAGCTATCAGGCAAGAATAAGGAAACGTGGCAAAACCAATCAAACCAAAATTATTAATATTTTCTAGTATTTTGCCTTTCCAATTTTTTTCACATGTAAGGAATTTTACAATGGTAGCTGACCAACAAGAATTATAATAGAAGAATACATTGTATTTGCTTTCTAAATGTTTGGATGTGTTTCGAAAATACACGTTATTTGGCATTTTCCAAATTGTTAAATAATTTATTTTGGGGGGGGGGGGTTAATATTACTTGTCATTATCCAAGATTAAGGTTACTGTCCAAAATCGAAGTCATAATCAATGTCTCCCAATTAAAATACGCCGGCCAGCCCCACAGTTCAACTTATAGAATCCTACCCCTTAACTGCCAAGACTATACTAATTAGGGGAGGTTGACAGGTCAGAGGTCAAGACTGAGGTCAATGAAATCAGTACTGTTGCTGTTGAATGTAATTGTAGAGATTGAGCTACTGACATTCATGTTTATGTATGTACCAACGTATTTGCATCATCTCCCCTAATTTGCTAGGTACTTCCTCTTGCTTTGTCGTGAGTGGCTGGCAGTGCTCTAGTGCTGTGTTGTGTTGTGCGCATGCGCAGATCGCAGCGGCCCATGAGCCTGGTGGATGTGTCGGGACAGAACCGCACTAGTCTGCCTTCGACGCCGTACCACGAGGAAGGCGGAGACCTGGAGCCGCCCTGGAAGATTGGCTTCTCAGAGACTCCGGGCCTCAGGGACAAGTATGACTCACCATCTTACTAGTCGATTTCACTTTTAGCCTTGCTAAACATTCCACCAAAGTTCTCGAGTCTCCCTTTCTTTTTATCTTGTGTTCACAATATATTTCTTTCACCGATAAATTTTACATGGCTTTCCCCACCCATTCTGCATAGTTAAAATAGTAAGATTGTATATTGCCTATTTTTAAATATATGACAATTTTATTGGGTTTTTTTTTTTTTTTTAATTAAAACACGACGTGGTATATGGTACATCGAATAATATTACCCATGTTTTGTCAGCTAATTTTTAATGGTTGGATCCAAACCTACCCCAGTTCCCTTTGTTGTGTCTGTATTTACGAAGAAGGTTTTATACCAAAAGACGCCATTTTGAGACGTTTATTATTGCTGCTACTCATATGACTGATTGTCATTATGTAAATTTTTATGGACCCTGCAGAGTTCGTCATGGTTCTGTAAAATGGAAACATGAAGGTGAAAATCAAGTCCAATAAATCAAATGCATTGAACAAATGTTCGCCTTATTTCATCTTTATTTATTCCGAAATGTTAAAACCTCTAACTATTACAGGACGAAATTATTCTTTAGTGTTTGTTGAAACTTCAGGCATTGGTACCTCTTCAGCAGAATCTGGCCTCAGTAAAGTCATATATATCCGATCATGAGAAAGTTTCCAGTGCACGAGTGGAGAAATCTCATTCGATCATTGGTCCATAGCCTTCTGAATTACATCACCGTGGGGGAGGAGGGTGAGTTACAAATGGTTGTAGAATACAGTCACTGGCAGAGTGATGTTGCTCAAACAGAACATTGACTTAGATAAGCAGTGAGGTTTTAATATATTTGGGCTTGTTAATCACCGCCAGGATTTGCTCCCAAATGTAATAGATGCAGGATTTGAGTTGAGAGTCTGTGGTCGGCACTTTACAGCAGAGTTATGGGTGGCGGTGAGGGTGAAGTGAGGTAAGGGTGGAGTAGTGGTGGGATGCAAGAGCGGGGGAAGCGGTATACTGCCGACAAAAACCCGCCAATCAGCGGCAATGTTCCCCACATGCGTAAACCCTCCGAAGGTATGTTAGCTTGGAGGAGCAGAGTGCGCAGCTCAGCAAGTGAAGGTGGCTGTGATGTTGCCACGCAGGCTGTACGTGACGCAGGTTCGGCTGCCAGCCTTCTGCAACACGGAGGGTCTGTTCGGCATGTTCGACGGCGGCAACAACAACGAGGTACCAGACGTGCTAGTGAGGGCCGTGCCTCGCATACTGCTGGAGGAGCGCACCGTCAAGGAGACCGCCAGCGAGTACATGAAGTACACCATGCTGTCTGCACACAGGTACTCCCCC
>NQII01000134.1:1268047-1332087 GCA_002778355.1 Clitarchus hookeri | reverse complement strand
CTCTCTCTCTCTCTCTCTCTCTCTCTCTCTCTCTCTCTCTCTCGCTCTCTCTCTCTCTCGCTCTCTCTCTCGCTCTCTCTCTCTCTCTCGCTCTCGCTCTCGCTCTCTCTCGCTCTCTCTCTCTCGCTCTCTCTCTCGCTCTCGCTCTCGCTTCTCTCTCTCGCTTCTC
The DNA here is from genome assembly GCA_002778355.1 of Clitarchus hookeri. Classification (NCBI taxonomy): domain Eukaryota; kingdom Metazoa; phylum Arthropoda; class Insecta; order Phasmatodea; family Phasmatidae; genus Clitarchus; species Clitarchus hookeri. Next base: position 1,331,918 of record NQII01000134.1, on the reverse strand, counting down.
TCTCTCTCGCTCTCTCTCGCTCTCTCGCTTGCGCATCCTCCTTCTTAACATACATCTGTTGACACTGTCAAATTGTTTCCATATAAATACATTAACATAACGCCATTTCTTACTGTGAAGCGTTTAAGGCCAATGGAAAGGTTTGGCTGTGCAGAAATTTCCAAAACATAAAATCAAGTATTGAATGTAAACCACTTAATATATTTAAATGAGACTGGTTTTATTGGCTATATATTATAGCCAATAAAACATAGAGCAATAGTTAATAAAATGTATAGTTTTAGAATAAAAATGTTTGGCATTTGGGGGGGGGGGTGGTAACAGTGTATAGAAACCGCATAATCAGTATAATACAAAAATAATTGTTTTAAAATGTATGGAATATTGTTACATAGAATTTTATAATAACAAAATTGAAAGAAACTCCTTTTGTTTTATTCTGACCGAATTTCACTTCTTCAAAGCTCCTGTTTGCAGTAACAGTTAGGAAGATTTCCAGAGGTAACATGTAGGACCAACTTCACAAGTGGACAGGAGAAACTAAAACAATGAAAAAAAGTCAATACAAATATTTCAACTATTTGACTTTGTTTCCGAGTTGAAGACACATACCCGACGTCTATTGACCTGTTTACTAGGTTTGTAGTGAGTTACTACAGTTTGTCTTCCTGATAAGGACAATTGATACTATGCAGTACTAAGAGTTAAGCGTTATAATGAATTATTCAAGCCATGAAATGGCAGACGTGAATTTGATATATGGACTCGCGAAGTGTGACGCAGTAGAAGCAAGATGTCTCTATGCGGGCGGAAGGATACTCTGTCAAAACAACAATGCTGGCGCTACCTTATAATTGTCTAAAAGTGGCCTTTGCGACTGAGACAGAGTATAAAATAGGTCGCATGTTTGTAACAACTTTTTTTTTCATTATTTTAGTGTTTACTGTCCGCCAGTGAAGTTGTCCCGCGTGTTATGACACAGTCTGTATAGTGGTTGATGTGGCATGGCATGTGAGGAGGTGCTATGTGTGCAGGGAGCTGAAGGAGAAGGGTCAGAGGTACGGCGTGTGCGGTACGCTGTGCCACATCTCCCGGGCGAGGCCAAGCCCCGCGGCACTCACTGGAGCTGGCTTCGTACCTGGAGGCCAGCGCTACGTTCTCCGTGTAGCCAGTGTTGGTGAGACACGAGCCGTACTGCAGCGCAGAGGCACTACTGTGGCACTGACCCGCTCAACAGACACCACCTGCGCCTCGCAGAACGTACGTTCCTCTTCCTACCTCTAGTCCAGTCAAATAGCGATTCAACCTCGGAATGAAAGTTTGAATGCTCAACATTTTCATACATCTTGGTTGTGACATTATAAATATTAGCTCAAAAGTCTCATAGAATCTCGTGTCCGCGTGTCAAGATATTTAAGGTCAAAGGTCGCAAAAATTGGTTTTTTGTAAATATCTTGTTTCCTATGCTTCAAGTAATGTTTGAAGTTATTACAAAACTTAAAAAGCATAAAATTCTCTACAAATTTGGTCTTAGATGATATTTTATATAATTAACCGTTTTCGAGATAGAGCGTGAGGAATGGGAAGCACCTATCCGTATATAGGATAACGTTATGTCAACGGAATCCAATGCATAGTACAGTTTATAAAATTAATTATTTACTGAAAATATTATAATTGTTTATCGCAATGGTTTTTGTTACTCCGATTATCAATAACAAGCATGCAACTTAATATTCCTCTTGTTAGTCATCGTCTTCCTCTTCTCGTTGTCTGTTATATTCGGCTCTAAAGCGTCAAGGACCTCAGGTAAATATTCACTTTCTTCATCAAGACCATTTGCATACGAAGAAGCGTTGAGGCCTGCTTGTCCGTTACACTGGCCACAAACTGAGCAGCATTGCAACCCTACTTGTCTACATCCACAACTCGCACCACAGCCTTTCTTGCAATTGCAGAAGATCGTACTGAGTAGTTCTTCTGGTGCTGGTGGTAATAATGTTGTTGATGATTCCAAGATGTCGTTTTGCAATATCGACCCACATTCCTCGGGTTATAAATCTTTCCCTAACCAAGTTTGGATCTGGTAGTAGACACGATAAATATGCTGTCGAGCTGCTGCGCCGGTCTTAACAATTGAACATCTGACCCAACCTACTATTATATAAATAGAATTGGTCGTGTTAAGGGTAGCAATATGGTGCCCTCTTACAAACAGCGTCCTTGATGGTGTTATCCTGGTTGCCTCGTGGACTGCTGAGTGATAAGTAAGAAGCAATAATGGCACATTGAAGTGAAATCATTTTGTCTTTCTGTCACAAAGAAAAGTTGGTATTGCTCCAAGGTATAGTTAAACATCTCCACCGTCCCTTCCAAATGACAAAAGATTTCCATTCAATAAACTTCTGCATTGGCTGAATAGTTTGGGCAAACAAAGCAGCAATAATATACATACAAATCCAGGAAACTTCCCATTTGTTTCTTACCGATTGTTTGGGGCCGATTTCTCACTGCCTTTTTCTTTTCAGGATCCATTTATAATTTTGTTCACTAGTTTTTCCTATAGTGTCAATACCATATGAGTTAAACAGATACAGATCTAGGGAGAAAATATTTTCCAGAAACAACCTCTCAAGGTAGCAGGGGAATTGAATAGCCCAAATGGCATAACTTTGAACTGTCATGACTTCTCACCTGTATAAGAAAGTAGTTTTCTTACAATCCTCTAGGACCATTTCACATTGCATAGCAATGTCCTNATGACTTCTCACCTGTATAAGAAAGTAGTTTTCTTACAATCCTCTAGGACCATTTCACATTGCATAGCAATGTCCTGACAACCATGATGGGCAGGTAGTCTATTCTGTCCATGGCAGTGCCATTTAATGTATCATTACTACATCGGTACGTGTAAGGCCAGCATTAGACAGAAAAATACAAAAATTATGGTTTTATCTGAGTTCTTGAACCATTGAGGCCTTTACTCGTACAACTAAGCAGCCAATGTAAGGATAAGTACATCATAAGATAATGATAGGATTGATGATTTTAAATAGTTGAGTAGTTGCATAAAAGTGCACTGACTAAGACAAAGTTTTCTCTCTTGTGCAGAACCTGAATCGAAGTCAGGTGAACTACAACTCGGCCTTCCCCTTGGTCATCCCTGACCCTCACATCTCAGAGCTGACCCTGGAGGAGAATGACGAGTTCCTCATCATTGGAAACAAGAGGTGAGTTTCCTCGATCCCACTTCACAAGATGCGCTGCTTTGCTTCATAGTCTTCCACGTACATCTCCTTCTCATTCCGCACCTCATTTAACCTCCGNACGAGTTCCTCATCATTGGAAACAAGAGGTGAGTTTCCTCGATCCCACTTCACAAGATGCGCTGCTTTGCTTCATAGCCTTCCATTTACATCTCCTTTTCATTCCGCACCTCATTTAACCTACATCCCACTCCCATTAAATTTAATTTTCCCTAAGGTTTCCGTTTGCTCTCTCCTTCATTCTGTCGCTTTTCATTATAAGAATTCCTACTCCATTCTGATATGAACTTATGGAACAATATGTAGTACCACATATATTTTATTGTGGGAATTTAGTATATACAGAGTGAGGTAGAGTTATGCTTTCCCAAAATTAAGAAGAATCCATAAGGGGCATAAACAAAAGACCAAGTAGGGCCTTTGACAGTGTTCAGGTAACCACGAAACAGATTTGATTCTTTTGAAATAGTCTGTTGTAGTTCACTGACTAATGAACTGTAACATTTTCAAGTCCAATTTCTGCGCCCCTTCCCCCCCTCCCCTTCCATCATACTCCTTTATCCGCCCCTGGATTGGTTGCCATCGTGCAGTACCACATGTGTTTCTCTATTTCTATCAGCACACAGTGAAAATAAAGGGGTAGAAAATTTTGCATAGATTCGATATATGCTGCTCGTGTTGGACATTCCTCTAGAGAATGTGACCCAATCGGAGAACAGCTCAATAATCCACTTCACTCTTTGGCAGAAAGCTATGTTTAAAACTGCATATTGTGCCATAATATGTACTCATGAGTCGGTGAAGACCTTAGCTGTTAAGCACCGTCAAGAACTCTCTCTCCCACTCTCTCTCTCTAATATGACCTCACGTGTCAGAAATGTTGGTGCTAGTTATACTGTAATGTGTTAATGTAGCTTTACCATTGAATAGAACATATGTAATAACATTCATACTGGATTGAAAACCCTCGCGAAATGCTACTCGAAGTGGATATCGCCAGGTTGAAAATGTAGGCCTTTCTGCGGATGGCAAGGACAAAGCAGAATGCAATCGTCCACACATGGCACGGCTGTAATGCCGCTTGTTGATGACAATCTGCGCACACCCGAAGTCACGAGTTCTTTTGCAATGTTTATAACAACCTCTGTAACACATTGTCAGTATTTCATCGTGGACTCATTGGTACATCTCTATAAAAGTCTAAGTATGAGCAACCCTGCAATGACTTAATGACATATTTACTGAACAGCAACATGGCTATTTCCCATTTAAAAATCATAAACAGACAACCCACAAAGGATGGTGTAACATTTGTCATGTTTTATGGCCTGTGATGACAATTTTATCGATAACCTTGACTACTTTTTCCTGTGTATAGACAAAACATGGTAAACCGCTGCAATCACAGTCTGAATTTCGAACGAAAACTCTGGTGTACTGGCGTTTCAGTCACTTATCATGGAAACAAATTTGAATCAACACTGTTCTTTGCTTACAATGAGCATCTCAACACCCTGACAAAGTGTGTCTGTTGCATTATGTAAATCGATAACTTTTACATTTTATCAACGCATGGAAAATTTGTGTTCTCAGGTTAGTAAATATAGCACATATTAAATGTTTTAAAATGCATTCAGTGGAAACTGAACGAATACAACAGACAGGTGCTGTGTGTGTGTGGAGTGTGTGTATACTTGAGTGCAAGTGGTGGGTGTGCAGGCTCTGGGAGGTGGTGAGTACAGAGGATGCGGTGGCAGAGTGTGTATACTTGAGTGTAAGTGGTGGTGTACAGGCTCTGGGAGGTGGTGAGCACGAAGGAGGCGGTGGCAGAGTGTGTATACTTGAGTGCAAGTGGTGGTGTACAGACTGTGGGAGGTGGTGAGCACAGAGGAGGCGGTGGCAGAGTGTGTATACTTGAGTGCAAGTGGTGGTGTGCAGGCTGTGGGAGGTGGTGAGCACAGAGGAGGCGGTGGCAGAGTGTGTATACTTGAGTGCAAGTGGAGGGTGTGCAGGCTCTGGGAGGTGGTGAGCACGAAGGAGGCGGTGGCAGAGTGTGTATACTTGAGTGCAAGTGGTGGTGTGCAGGCTGTGGGAGGTGGTGAGCACAGAGGAGGCGGTGGAGGAGGTGCGAGAGCAGACCAACCCCATCCTGGCAGCGAAGCGGCTCCAGGACCTGGCGCAGAGCTACGGCAGCGAGGATAACGTGAGCGTGCTGGTGGTGCGGTTTCGCGACCTCGGCTCCGAGGTGGAGCAACTGATGCGCGAGCTGAGGCACACCATCAGGCGATCTCGCCACCAGACGGAGCGCTGTGGCTTGTGTGAGGAGCCTCGTAGGCATGGCTGCCGTGACTGCGACACGGAGCGTTCCTCGCCCAGCGGCCAGAGTGACCATGCCGCCAGCGACTGTGGTCGGGACAGGTACTCTTACACCAACTTGCTAACCCTCCATTGTAAACTCCCTATCGTCCATTCACGGCTGTTTCCAACTTTTCTCATGGCGTGCTCAAGTTTTGCTTATAGGCTATTCCTCTTCCTCATGCAAACAATGCTTAACCGAGTCTAGTAAATTACACCAAACGGGAAATGCACTGCATTCGTGCACACTCAGTGTAATAATATTTTGCATAAGAACTATTTATTAGTACATATTACCAACACACCTATTACCTCTGTTTTTGTTAATCAAAAGTATTATAATTATAATTTATACATAAAATATAATTAAAAGTTCCATTTTACCAAACATTAGGTACTGTTATGTCAACACAAGTACAAAATGCTTGTGTTACATGAAATATTCAGGAAACAGCCAGTAATTTCATACATCGGGTGAGTTTCCAAAGGTTCGATTAAAAAAGTGTGAAGAAACTGTGAATATACTATACTCATATTGTTATATCGTGGTGTTGAGTGACTCAAACTATGCATTAAAGAGTCCTCGATACACAAGCATAAATAATATCTTCAGCAATTTCTGTAAGCACTTTATTCAGTCATAATACACTAAGGTATGTCCTGCATCTGATGGACATTACATTTTACTGTATATACAGAGGGGGCTCTACTAATTACGCAACTACCCAAAGCCAGTCTTCAGACTCGCCACTGGTAGTTTCTAATACCGAAGTCTCGTTCGAGAGCGCNGTCGGTTCAAGTAGCCGTCGTCGTCGTCCTCTTGTGCCCTGATCTGGCAGCTCCACGGACTCCTGGCGAGCGACCTGCGTACTGCGTCATCTGCACTTACATACCAGCTGCCTGCCCACGTCATCACACTGTTTTCATAGGCAACCCTGGCGCTGTCTTCCTCATGCTTGGCCATACCGCCCAGCACTGTAGACGTCATAACAGTATTGTACTGCAGCCGTGTGCCTACAGTACAATTTTGACAGAGAGAGTGTAGTTTACGTGTATTAAGCTTTACAAGCATCTCTATAAAACTTTAATTGTTTTTTAGGCTGCAAATTACAATCATGCTTGCCATTGCCTCTAAAGTACTATGCCAGACATATGTTATACAAGAGAACAACCAGAAAAAAAAATGGTTCTCTTCTTTCAAGAGGGGTTTTTTTATCATAAACACATCATTCTGCTGAGTCACTTCTTGTCAACATAATTTCTAATCAGGGCCACTGTAACCTTAGTGTGTTCCGTCATGTGGGAATTGTGCGACACTAGTATCCATGGTACAATAGGTGTGATTCCAACCAGCTGCACAGTAAGTGGAGGTAGTGGTTTCTCGTATGTTTAGAATCTCATTAAATACTTAAAAATTCAGTGCCTTCATGCATCTCCCCTCAATCCCTGACCATCCATTTTGGATCTCATTTGCATATTTGTGCTTTATAGAAAACATAAATAAAATATCTCATGTTTGCTGCTCGATGACGACGACCAGAACCACCAAGAGAACTTATGGGCCCCTGGGAAGGTGGCGCTCTACNCTCATGTTTGCTGCTCGATGACGACGACCAGAACCACCAAGAGAACTTATGGGCCCCTGGGAAGGTGGCGCTCTACTCCAATCCAAACGCCTCCAGTTATACAAGACTTATTCCAGAGAAGTATAGAAGTTATGAGTCGTTCCTTCACCGGCAGGGGATGGGGGATCAGGTGCCCGGGTGCCACTGGCGACCATATTCGATGACGTCACGACAAAACCTCATGTTCTGTCATTTCACATCAACAGTCGTCATCTTGTTTTGCTCTCAGAATTTCCCTTTTTACCNCTCATGTTTGCTGCTCGATGACGACGACCAGAACCACCAAGAGAACTTATGGGCCCCTGGGAAGGTGGCGCTCTACCCCAATCCAAACGCCTCCAGTTATACAAGACTTATTCCAGAGAAGTATAGAAGTTATGAGTCGTTCCTTCACCGGCAGGGGATGGGGGATCAGGTGCCCGGGTGCCACTGGCGACCATATTCGATGACGTCATGACAAAACCTCATGTTCTGTCATTTCACATCAACAGTCGTCATCTTGTTTTGCTCTCAGAATTTCCCTTTTTACCNTGACAAAACCTCATGTTCTGTCATTTCACATCAACAGTCGTCATCTTGTTTTGCTCTCAGAATTTCCCTTTTTACCCTCGAAATTACACTTTTCTCAACACCATGCTCTGTCATTCCATATCAACAGCAAAACTCTTGTTTTTCCCTTGGAATGACTTTTTTTTTCTCTCTGAATTTCCCTTTCTTGCCAATGCTGGCCACGTTATCTGCTATAGATGTCCATATTTGTAGTTCCTGCATCCTCCACGAGGCATTGTGGCCATCTTTAATTCTCGCGCCCACCGCCAGAGTGTGACGATCTCTAGTTCTAGGATTCGAAGCTAGGAGCACAGGTATCGCCGTCATTTTGTGTTGGTTCTCTCATAGGGCACGCTGGCGTCGGTCAATTTAGTTCTATCGGTGGCCACTAGAAGTGCTGCACTTTTTAATTGGTTTCTTCGGAATTCAAAAATTTCTGGAGAAGCGCGTGATCATTCTGGGCACCCTTCAATTGGTAGGAAGACACCCTGACCGCGAGACCACTGAGACATTGAGGCAAGTGGCAGCAGGAAAGCAGTACACACAAACATGCACCAATTCGGAAATATACAAGATCAGTCGGGACCGAATGCGTTAATTTCGGGAGGTTATTCCTTAGGAGAAACAGAGCAAAAATGCATTTGGGCATTTTTTCAATAAAGTGAGAAATGTGGCCGCTATGTACCACTGAAAATGGAATTTAAAATACAATATTTCACACATTGTTGAAACCATTTGAGATTAAGCAACACGATTTCGAACAGTGTTACATGAAAGGGAGACCTTGAACCTGTTATGAGTGTACATGCTTGGGGTTCATTACCATGTTTCGGCTATTACTTTCAAAACACTAATATGTAATGCATGTTTACATTTTGTATGTTAATGAGAACATGAACAGCAACAGAAAACTTCATCTTTAAGGCACTCGCTAAGACTAACCGTTTTTGTGATATCAACATTTGTATGTTTAAAGGTACGCATAAGAATGCGTGAGGGGCTTGCAAACGGTCATATAGTGTAGCATAGGAATCAGGCATTGTCCACACATACGTACAAGCAGGTATGGATATGCCTCGTTACTGGTTTGGAATTTATGTAGATAAGTTACCACAGAGGTGAAGAGCTGTTGTTTGACACTGAGGAAATGGTTCATGTAAAACATATGCCTTCACAATACATTGGAAGGTAATAAATACTTATCATACAGCCTGAAATTATGAAAGACTATGCTGCAGTAAAGGATAACAAGAATGAGAAAATTACCACAAAAACTGAGAACTTTTCTGCATATCTCCGATGTGCTGCCACTACATTACACATCATTTTACCATACGTTAAAACGTCAAAGAGCTCTGCATTACTGCTCTCTATCATTAGTACTGCGTCACATTGCACACAAGTGTCAGCTCGCCTCAACATGACTAGGTACTACACTTCGTAATAGGCCCTCAGGTGTAATGGGGCGCTGCCATGGCGCACATCATAACCGCTTGTTCGCAAGAATGTTGACGTGATGTTTGCATCGAACAGAAAACAGCAGTACATTTTTAACTATCACAAACCAGAGGTAAATGGAATACAGTTTTGTCCGACAAGTGCTGTGTGTTGACACCATAATGTTGTAACACTTCATGCAATAAGACATTGCACTACATGTTGTGTGCTGTGATACCGACTTGATAAATGTCAATATTATCTCCGTCGATACCATGATTGCAGCGACTGCAGTTTGATGCCAATAACTATGTGATGTACGCGTCATTTCATTACAAACACAAAAATTACATAGACGCTTTGTCAGTAGCAATTCGTAATTTGATGATCAACAATTGTAATCCACGTGACTGGTCACATTGCTTAACGAAACTCTACGCCTCTATTTTCAGTCGTGCCCTAGATGCACTTTTCTAGGGCAGGAAGGTAGTTAAGGGCACTTGGCACATNTCTACGCCTCTATTTTCAGTCGTGCCCTAGATGCACTTTTCTAGGGCAGGAAGGTAGTTAAGGGCACTTGGCACATGAATTCAGACACAGCCATTTTACATTATGTTTTTATGAATAACAAACAAGAAAATAATTGTTAAACAACAATTATTCAAAGCCAACACACAATACACCAATCCATAAAAAGTGACTTTTGTACCATGTATATAAAATACAAAGNCCGACAAGTGCTGTGTGTTGACACCATAATGTTGTAACACTTCATGCAATAAGACATTGCACTACATGTTGTGTGCTGTGATACCGACTTGATAAATGTCAATATTATCTCCGTCGATACCATGATTGCAGCGACTGCAGTTTGATGCCAATAACTATGTGATGTACGCGTCATTTCATTACAAACACAAAAATTACATAGACGCTTTGTCAGTAGCAATTCGTAATTTGATGATCAACAATTGTAATCCACGTGACTGGTCACATTGCTTAACGAAACTCTACGCCTCTATTTTCAGTCGTGCCCTAGATGCACTTTTCTAGGGCAGGAAGGTAGTTAAGGGCACTTGGCACATAAATTCAGACACAGTCATTTTACATTATGTTTTTATGAATAACAAACAAGAAAATAATTGTTAAACAACAATTATTCAAAGCCAACACACAATACACCAATCCATAAAAAGTGACTTTTGTACCATGTATATAAAATACAAAGAATTGTACAACTAATAATAGGTCGATAATAATAAGGGTGATACATTAATCCTTTCCTGTCAAATTTAAATGTCTAACAAAGCCAAAATCAGATTTAAATAACTGTACATATATCAGGTCGATAATAATAGCTTCAGAAGTTCTTGTAGATCATCTGCGACGAGGAGGTTACAGGCATTCTGAAAGCGATGTTCCGTCACAGCAATATATGACTCTCATGTTGGCCCTGTTATCATTTTCCCGTCCCCTGCAGTCTTGTGATTCAGAAAAATGTTAGTTTTTACCCTTCTCGTTGAAATTTCAATAATTCCACCACACGTCCCTTATCAATGCGTCTTACTGAACTAACAATTCAGTACTCGTCAAAAATTGTCAATAAAAGAATCTTCAGTTTCGATAGAAGTTCCCAGTAATGCAACACATCCATTACCTGGAAACAGCATTCTATTTCCTGTAACAATTTCTCTGGTATTTTGCTTTCGAAGCAATGTCAGTAATAAATAGATAATGAATGTAAAGTTCATTGACTGACTCGGTTTTCTAGCTTGCCCCATTTAATATAGCATTGCTTAGCATTGCTATATTGCTTATTGTCTTCATGAGATGACAATTTGTTATAGAGATTATGTCAAGATTACTCTTTCGTCCATTCTCTATCACTACATAAACCACATTTCCGAGATTAAATGCTATTATTACCATAGCATAAACTAAATAATCTGCAATAATTATAATGCGACTTACATGTTTTACTCCACATATACCAATCTTGTGATATTCTTCCCTTCCCCCAAATTCTTATGTGTAGAAAGTAAATCTGGTCTAGTGGAAACAAATGTCTTGTAATTTGGTATAATATAGAATGTTTTAGATGGACTTTTGCCAACTACTGTTTATTTCCAGCAAGATTTACATTTAAGTAGCATTTCATATTCTGGATGAAACAAATCAACTACACTGCCTATTTCTCCCGAAACAGTAACAACAAACTCATTCCTCTTTTAGAGCATTGTAAAGTTTTCAACTGTGATTGAAGAATAATTTTCCATTTACTGAGACAGTTTTTACAAACTGCAACTCGAACTGGGCTTCTTTGTAACACAGCCATTTTCAACATTCACTTTTGTTCTAACACAAAACTTGGTTATACGTTTTAATGTAAACGCAGTTTCTTCTCTCGTTCCTTGCGTATATGAGTTCCCGATTTATGTTTTGATTCTCCACTATCAATTTACTGTTATATCAGACGCTCTTTAACTGTATCTACAGTAACCCACATTAATAGTTACAACTATGATTTAACGAGTCCATTTTAAAAGCAACAACATTGTCTGTGCCAAAACATACGCACGCAATAATACGACACACACAAAGTATTTGGGCTGCGAGTACCCTGATGAAATGCCTAGACAGACGAATCTGCTCGGAATTGGTGGTGAGGGGGATGCGTGCATGCAACAGAATGCCTATTGTGCTAGTGATTCCTATTCCACAATCACTTTTGCGACTTGCATCGGGGATTAGTATTCCTTGGTTAGGCTGTCGGTGTACCGGCAGATGCTGTAGACATTCAGAAAAGGTCAGAACAGGAAACAGAACGAATTTTACTGTCGGCAAAATAAGTACCTATGATTGCCCTGCAAATTATTTCACTTCCTGGTCGAAACATTAGGGCTCCTGNCTATCACAAACACACTACACAAATCGCTTTTTTGTTTCCCCTTCCCTCTCGGTGGCATTGAGGACGGTACCAAGCTTCCTCTCACATTTTGCGAAAAAAAATTTCTAGCATCATCAGACTCTTTGTTAAAGTGGTAATGTAAAGTTACAGTGTCACTGTATGGTTGGCCAAAAACATAAGTTGTAGTTTTCAACTACATTCTTATGACAAAATGACTTTATTTACTCAATATTATGTACTTTGATCTTTATATTTTATATTAGCGACGTATTTTTCTTTCTCGCTAACATTTAGTACATATATATTCATTTAAAAAGCTCTAAAATGTTTGTTTTAAGCACCATGTGTGGTTTAAGCATGTGTACCTGCATACATTCTGGTTTTTCAATAAGTGTAAACAAGTTAGTTAGAATGCAGTGACATCGGCAGCCAGTGTTGGGCCTGTTGTGATGCTAGCCGCAGTGTTGTGGGCGCAGGTACCTCCAGCAGCGGGACATGGTGGCAACCGCACAGCCTGCCCTGGCACACGACGGTGCTCCTCGCAAGACCTTCCCGTCTCTGGAGCGGCGCAGCTACCGCGACAGCAAGCGCAGTGGGGGCGGCGTGGCGAAGGCCATCCGTGCTCGTGTGGAGGACGACGAGGGTGGTGGCTCGGGTTCCGACCGCTCGGGCACTCAGCTCTCCGAGGAGCAGTTCAAGTGCTGGGAGTACATGCTTGAGCAGAACACACAGTTGTTGTTCGACAAGGAGCTGGACACGCTCACCCGGGGCTTCTCCCGCCGGCCTATGCTGGAGCCTGTGTGGCCCCGTGGTGCTGCACCACCGCCCTTCGCTCACAAGGGCAGGCCACTCTCCCGCAGCAGCCCGCACCTCTCAGAGCCCTCCACCGCGCCATCACCTGCCGTCTTCCTATCCAAGCACTTTGGCAGCGCGCGGTCCTTCGCCCCCGCCGGCCGGCCCGGAGCCCGCTACCCCGCGAGCAGGCACTTCCTCAACGGCGGGCCCAACGCCGCCTACTTCGGCAGCCTGCAGAGGCTCATGCCTTACAACCTCGAGTACAACTTCGCTGTGATGCAGGAGAAGGCTGCCACCATAGACTCTCTGGAGCAAGATGGCCGCATGCAGCAGTACTGGGAAGTGGCCACCACAGAGCTCTAACAGACACTCCACAATGACTGACTAGTGTGTGCTCCTGCAACTTGTTATACAACCTAAAGTCAATAAGCAGTGATGTTAGTGCAAGCACCAAGACATGCTACCCTACATTAATTGCATTACAAACAATTCCACAAACATAAGTTCCAAGTTTGGTGACACAAATGCGATATGTTTAAGAATTTTAAGAAGATTTTTTTTATTCGGGTGAATTGCCTGCTTTAAGATATGATGCATGTTGTTGAAACCTTCAAATGAGAACATATTACATCATAAATCCTAGTTGGCGATCTAAACAAAGAATCACTGGTGCTGAGTGTATTGAAATATGAAAATGGTCGCTTTCACCAGTATATAAGGATGTTATATCATTTCAGCTTCAATATGTGTCACACAAATCATTTTAACTAAGTTTGCCCTACTGTGTTAACACGTGGTATTCGCATCAAGTCATAACAGTGCATATGCATTTGTGTGGTTCCGTGCATAATACAATGCCAATTGCCTTTTATTGACACACTCATGTCTTTATTGTCGTGTATCAGAATTTGTAATATTCTGGGAACACTGTAGTGATATGTCAAGACACTTTTCGGATGAACAGTGGTATTACAATCATCATGTGTTCACTAACTGAGGTTAATTATATTGTTTGTCCCTAAATTGTTTCCATCGAATTATATTAAATAATAAACTGTCAGTAATTAACATACTGAGTTTACTCTTTTGAAAAAATATTCTGGATGTAAATGTTTTTTTTCTTGTCCGCATTTCAACTGTGGTAAAATAATTGAGGCTATTGGTATCGAAAAGAACCGTCTCCGCTGTCTGAAAGTGTACAATAGGAGTGAATTTTTTATCTAATGCATTTCTACCTACACTATCGGGATGGTTTTCGTCTTGCATATACAACCAATTATATGTATGTGAGTAACCAAGGAAACCGAACATATTATTAATAGTTTATTAGATATATTAACATTTATGTTGGAAATAGTCAATTTTGATACACATCGTAATATTTCCATAGATATTGCTATATTTGATACCAACATGCACTGAAATTGCTCTTTCTGTTAACAGAATATAGAAGTGTGATACCTACACTAATTTAATTTAGTATAAATACCATTATAAAATGAGTTGTATTCTTTATTTACACTAAAACAACATATCAAGAACGACAATGTAAGATGCTTATCTTAAATATTTTTACAAATGTGGCGGAAAATATTATCTAGACTCCACATTACAACAACATGAATCACATTAATTTTGAGATTTGCATACTTTCAGATTACCAATAATTCATTACACTGTACAATGACATTAAAACAATAGTACTACTTGTTCAAAAATCGTTATCTTCCAGGTTTGTGATAAAATATTGCCAAATCAGTTTCATTACTTTAATAAAACACGACGGAATGTAACTCAAACAAAAATAATTATAACCTCTCCGAGAACAAACACACAATACTAAAGTTAAACGGCTCGCCAACATCAAAACACAAACTTTAACAGGTTTGCCTACATCACGATACAAAAGTTAACACTACTATGTAATTTAAAAAAATTTTGTCCTTCAGAAAGTCAGTAAATCAAAACAAAAAGAACTTTCTACACAAAAACTAACACTTTTAAGATATATTTAAGTTTTCTGTAATTTTGGATCTACTTGTACAAAAATGTTCAAGATTAAACAACATTAATTTTACATCCCACTTTTTGACACCCCACATTAGTATTCTTCGTTTGCTTGGAGAAAATTTGAAATGGAATGCTCCAGGTTGCTTCAGAACAGCATCTGCGCTGGTTTTCCAATCGAAAACTTGATAGTCTTCTCCAAGATTAATGACCCTTCCATGATTCCCAACTATACCCAAGTAAGCTGCTTTCATTCCTGATGTCTTTTTCGATATTGCCAAAGACACGATCTGGAGGAATGAATGAGTGACCTCTTGCAGGAAACACCTCTCCAGTTTGTTCAATGTTACGTGAAGCTGTCAGAAGTCATTTACCACACATGGCCAGGAGGTTCCTGTTTTTTTCTTCTACCCCCGCACGAGTCACAAATTAGTCTCACTTATTTTTAATTTCTCATGTTAGTTTTCATCAGCATATCCCGAAGTGCTGAATCAATCTGATAATGCCATTTTCTGTATTGGTCCTCCATCCAAAATAACAAAACACATCGGCTTTGGTAAGCCTGCATTTGGAAGTAACTTGAACTACAGCAAAGGTGTGAAAGGAAAATTGACGGGAGTAATAAGCCTCTTGATCTGCTATTCGGGGTAAAGTCTGATTTTTCTGCATGTCAAAGGATAATACAAGAGTCTCTTCACCAGCTTCTCTCAGTAGAGTGTAAAATGCCTTCGCTTTTAGTTTGTGGACACATTTTGTTATGTTTTCATTTCGTTTTTTGCGATCTTTCTATTTCTTGAGACGCTCATCTAGTTGAATGCAGAGGGAACAACATTCTTACTAGGGGTCCTGAATCCAATATTAAAACAAGTGTTAAAAACCATGTGGAAATTAGACTTGGTGGTTTTTCATGCTGAATCCATAACCATTTTATCATACATGGCAAACAGTTTGTATACACTTAATTCAGAAAGCAAATATATTCTTTGCCTTGACTTGTTACAGCAATAGTAGGATTCAACACACTTTTTTGGTCGAAATTTTAGTGTTTTCCTGTCCCCCTCACGATTTTCAACAGGAGGGTTACCTGTTTGTGCATATTTTTTATCAATAGTATCATCATACTTCCTGGAGACATGAAGAATGTTTAGGAAAGTTTGCTGACATACAAGAACCTTCTTTCGTTTACTGTTGTTAACATGAAATTTAGTTTGGAATTGCTTTCGAGTATGTTTTACATTTTTTGGCCTCCTCCTCTGCACAAATACAATTTCAGTGTACTTACAAACGAAAGCATTTTGAGCATCGTACATTTTATTGCAGTGATACTGTTCATGGAACACCTTTATGTCATACATCAATAATGTCCCACATCTTAATGCTTTTGTTATGTGTTTATCTTTACACATGAGTTGTGTATGAATTTCCTTTGGGACATGCCTGTTTGGGGGAAACAGAATTAAATTAGTTCTCGTTTACAAAGTGACATAGTACGGAATGTTCTAACAGTTATTATGTAAAGTTAAAACACCCCTTAAAGTTGAATAAATATATACAATGCAAAATTAATAGATATCAGTATAAGGTTATGGTTTATACCTTAAAAGAGGTACTATTTATACAAACAACACAATATATATGTCCATTAGCCAACAGAATGCATACTTGATATATAATTAGTTCCTGATTGAGTATTAAAGTAACGTCTGTTTTTTAGCAACAACTGATTTCCATTTCCTTGGATCCCGGGCCCGTTTCCTATCTTTTGTGGGCGACACAGGTGTCACATTTTGAGCTATTGTATCAATCACAGAACACGAAGAAGAAAGTTAACACCTGTTGTGATAATATAGTATATTCGTTCACCTCAACACAGTTTGAAAACACTGAGAGTACCTCCAATATAACTAATACTCGGACAACTTTGCACACGTGAGCAGGATAATCTCACTTTATAGCTACATTGAAACAATGACGCAACGCTCACATGACCGCAATGGAAACAGCTGATTGGTAGTTTTGGAGGTTGTCCCACTTGATTCCAGCAGATGGTGGAGATTGTTCCTTTTGACACCAATAGCCTAAATTGTCTCCATGATGAGCAAAGTAGGGAAAACATGATTGTCTAAAAACAGAAAATGGTGCAAAATATTATAACAGCATATAAGATACTAGCTTACCCGGCCACGCGTTGCTGTGGCATAAAAGATTTTGGATCTATAAATTTCTGTGAAATTAATTGAAAGAAGTATATGTATTTTCAAAATCTTTATTATTGAAGTACTTGTTCATATACAATGTTTTTAGTTTTACCAACCTCCGCGCGTATGAATAAGTGGGATGGTTCAAACAGCTGAAATGTTCAAACAGACAGCTGTCAACAAAGATGCTTCCTGACGCGAAAGCATGGTAAAAATGAACTTTTTGCACATTTTTGTACCTTTGCAGGTAATACAGATAAAAAAGAAAGGTGTACAAACACTCGTGGGAACGAAAGGAAGGTTTATAAAANGCAGGTAATACAGATAAAAAAGAAAGGTGTACAAACACTCGTGGGAACGAAAGGAAGGTTTATAAAAAAACAGAATTAAAATTGGTTAATTTTTTTGGAAGTTATACGCGTATATATTATATATATATTTTGGGAGACGTTTGTATGAAAACTATTTTTAAACAAAATTGACAAAATATTTTATGGGGTTAATTTTTGTCAGAGTTTCGGGGTAATTTAAATAATTTCTCAGGGTCCTTAGCAGGTTCCATACCTATCCACAAATTTTCAAATGAAACTTACGTTTTGTGATTCCCAGTAAGGCACATGATCACTGAAGAGAATGTGGTTTAAAAGTTTAAATTATACTAAGAAAAATATCGCCACAATTTATTTGTGCTGAGCAGTATAAGAGACACTAAAACATTTGAATCTTTATATAGTATAAGAATTTTATTCCCGTTTTGAACATCGTGAAGTGCAGTCCGACAAAGGTTTTCCCGTCGATTTTCCTTAAAATTTTGAGTATGATTGCCCATCGTAAGGACAGGGATGTGTTGAGAGGCGCCTCAAAAACCATAAACCGGGGTTACTTTGCACCTGCTGGGGTAACTTTGCACCACTCAAAATTATTGTTTTGGTACCATTTACCAAATAAATAAATGTATATTGGTATTTAAAATTGTGTAATTTTATCTAGTCAGGAAACGTTGGCTATCCCTTCGCCAAACAGCACCAAGACATATTTTTAGTAGTGTAAAGTAACCCCATCAGGTGAAAATAAACCCCGGTTTACGGTATATTACACGTGTGTGGGTAAATACAGAAGGGACCTTAAATGCCAGAGTTATAGCATGTATCAATTCTTATATATGTTTGACAATGCCTTCTCCACTTCGAAGAAC
The DNA here is from genome assembly GCA_002778355.1 of Clitarchus hookeri. NCBI lineage: Eukaryota > Metazoa > Arthropoda > Insecta > Phasmatodea > Phasmatidae > Clitarchus > Clitarchus hookeri. Next base: position 1,313,583 of record NQII01000134.1, on the reverse strand, counting down.
CAGATGAGTATGCTTCACCTGCGAGGATTATGCTTAGGAACATTTCAGATGTTCAAATCAATGAAGAATTTATTTTGGAGAAACAATATTTTAAATTTTGAATTTTGCTGTTAAAACTGTTAATGTGGTTTATGGCTAAACTTTCACAGGATGTTAACCAGAAGCCAAGTGAGATAGGAATTTCATGAAAACTGGCTGTGGCACAATTTTTATTTGCAGTGAACTTTAATAATGGTTTCCATTTCGTACATCTACAGGAAATATTACTCACCTTTACTTAATTTGCCACCTATTTAAGTCTGCTAAAGAGAGATGATTAGTTTGACCGGCTTTAACGAGATTAAAACCTAAAGTGATTTTGCTTTTTGACGACAGTTTTCTATTTATCCTGCTTTTCCAACTTCATTGATTTTAATATCAATTAAATTAGAATTATCCAATATTTTTTAACGATTATAATTTCAATAAAAATTTTTCGATGCAATAAAAATTACTATTCAGTCAAGTTAATGTTCAGTATTTGTGTATTCTTGAAGAAGTTTTAGATGATTTTTCAAGTCTCTTGCATACAAATTGTATGCAAATTTTATGTCTCGGTTCACATGTATATATTTTTGATGTGCAATATGTATTTTTGTTTTACTGATGTGTACCTATGTTACAGTGAATGTTGAATCCAGTTTCGATACAGCTACACTTACCTTGGTGGATAACAAAAATTTTTAAACACTAAATACTTAATCTCTTTAGGTAACATTATACTTAAATTTCCTTCTATTGAAGGAGGTTTGTCTTTGCCGACATACGAAATAAGCTGATCTAGCCATTTTATACAAAGAGAAAGTACAGCGGCATCAGAAAAAGCTTTGCTAATAAATTTCACTAATATCTATCAACCAGTGCCCTAAACAACACAACAATTCTAACACCCAAAATACATTACACTTATTTCATACTTTAATTTTGATTATTCCACAATTCACCTGTACTTTAAAACTCTAACATCCCCAATACCATATTTCCAAATTTTTTCCATTCTTACTCACACCAACAGAATTTGTTTGTCACTGTATATTCGCGTACCAAATATCGTAAGTTGATACTGTGGTATAAAAATACAGCTCTTAATGTCGCCAATTCTTGGCCCTTATTTACTGTTCGAAATTTTTTTTCGCAGTTATAATAAATAGCCTAATACAAATGATTGCTGAATAATTCACACATATTAATTCTCCAATAAATGTAGCTCACTCAAGAATTATTTTGTCCAAATCACAGTTCCATAAGAAGTAACCTGAGACCAACATATTGAAATGAGGCCTTATCTGACAAAGTTTGCTTCACTTTGTTTTCACTGTTGTGATCATAGAAAATGCATAGCCGCAGCCCAAATTGTGTGGACTTATCATAAATATCATCAAAATATGCTAAAGATGTTCACAGGATAACACAAGTTGGCGTGAAATTGGCTGTAAACTAAGGAAGTTGAAGATTTGATAGAACTTAATTTTAAAATATTAACACGAATATTAGAGCATCAAAATGGAAACCTTGTATCATACTGGTCACAATACCCAATACATTGTAAAAGTTGCTTCTTCAGATTATGAATATCAAGTCCTAGAATATGTAATTTGTTGTTCGGTACTCTGAACACTGCAACAAGTTATTAAACAGTAGTCTTTGTTAAAATCACACATCCCTCAGTGATACGGTTATGGTGGTCCAAGTAAAGCTCTCAGGAATGAGGATAGGGTAAGTTACTGAAAACATTGGCCATGTTGAATATGTGTTACCTTGTCCAACGTATGGTTATCCTGGAAGACCTTGTCACTAACCCCTGCGACCCTGATGCTGGTGACCTCGAACTTAACCTTGGCAAACTGGAAGTTATAAACAATTCAGATAACAGTTAAAATTTTCAAACATCAAAAATCCTTAAGTTTTATTTTATCAAGATTGGTAGTAATAATTCTAATGAAAATGAAAAAAAAAANTTCAAACATCAAAAATCCTTAAGTTTTATTTTATCAAGATTGGTAGTAATAATTCTAATGAAAATGAAAAAAAAAAATTACGTTCTAATAAACTTATTCTGGAAAACCTTAAGTTCAAAGTTAGTCATAAGAACACATTACCNGAAAAAAAAAATTACGTTCTAATAAACTTATTCTGGAAAACCTTAAGTTCAAAGTTAGTCATAAGAACACATTACCTACTGTATCTTGTCCTGGCTTTCACATTACAGAGCTCAGTAATAACAGTAATCTAGTTACTACGGATCAAATAACCTCCCCTCCTAACTAAGGGATTTATTAAAATTGTCCACTCTCCCAATTCGCCCCTTGCTATTTCCAAAGCTGTGGTGACATACTCCTTAACTTATTTCGACACAGCGAAGGAAATAAGATTTATCGCAATTATTTGGACACGCCAGTCATCTCGGGGGCTGCCATATGTCATCAGGTGCTAATGTGCAACATCAGAGGCTCTACTGGATTAAGGTATGCAATACGAAAATCGGCAACTCTCATAACATTTAAAAAATATATTTTTTTTTATCTGTTGTGATATTATTTATAGTCCAAGGGAACTTTACAAACTTTCCATTTTTTTCCTATCCAGTTGCTAAGTACACTGAAGAGGCAAAAAAACTGGTACACCTGCCTAATATCGTGCAGGGCCCCCGAGCACGCAGAAGTGCCGCAAGACACGACGTGGCATGGACTCGACTAATGTCTGAAGGTATGCAGGAGGCAATTCACACCATGAATCCTGCAGGGCAGTCGACAAATCCAATCTGCGCCAATTTGAGAAAGGGTTGCATGTCTGTCACGTTTAAGGATTCTCGTCAGTCGTCATTTGTCACGTTCTTTCACGATCTTTTTCCGGCCGCAGCGATGTCTAAGATTTGATGTTTTACCGTATTCCCGATATTCACGGTGCACTCGTGAAATGGTCGTATGCGAACATCCAAATGTTATCGCTACCTCGGAGATGCTATGTCCCATCTCTCGTGCGCCGACTATAACGCCACGTTCAAACTCACTTAAATCTTGATAACCTGCCATTGTAGCAGCATTAACTGATCCAGCTGCCGACCGCATCGCGTTACTCTGATTGGTTTCATACCTCTGTTATTTGCATACGCGCGCCTATACCAGTTTTTTTTTTTTGGCTCTTCAGTGTATTAAGTGTACGTACAAGGTAGGGACGGAACTAATTGTTTCTCAGAGCTAGACACCATACACCTAAAAGGAAGGTAAGTCGTGCAAAGGAGTCGTGCACCGCGGCAGAGAGGGATTGTGCAGCCATGGCCGCTTTTGGGGCTGTGACAGCCTCTCTGATTGTACCTATAGCTGAGGCTATAGCAAAAAAGAGGGAGGGGAAAACCAGTATAGGCACGGTAAACACCCCTTCCAACAGGAAACAAGTTCAAACTTATGTTTACATTACTGAATTGCTACCGGAAATGGAAGGTGTGTATAACCATGCTCTCTATTGCGAATTAGAAGTGCTAGAAGAGAAGGGGGGGCAGGGTTTGTGGGCGCAAGCGCCCCTGAGATTGAACTGCTGTTAATATTCCTGTGCTGGCGAACTTCATGACAATATTGACAGCAGAAATTGAATGCGGGGGGTCCGCTGCTTCTCGTCGAGTGCGTCGGAAATCTGAGCAGCTCAGTCATGGCACCTACTTCATCTTCGCTCTTTTCCACTGACAATAGTAACTTCATGCCTTGGGTGGAGGGGGAACAATCTCCCGGGGAAAAACCCCCTCCCCATCTTCCAAAATAATTCGTTGGTCTTGGGTGAGCTCTAACAAGGATTCGGCAGGACCTCCAGAATTTTCCAGTGATGGTGGCTAGCTGCTGGCCCAGGATGAAGGCCGATGTCAGTGATGCTTCCCAGGTCCAATGCATTCCAGTTCCATTTATCACATATCCGCAATCAGCAGCCTGCAGAATCCAGCAGTAAGGTTTGCTACACTTCGCCCTGTGACATCTCGAGATCCCATCCCCGCCTTCATTATTGGGCTGCTTCATCCTCGATGTGCTTCGCCATCTCGTACTGAGCTACCCAGGTTCCCAACGCCCAGGACGAGGGCACTTGTGCACTGGCCAGCTGGTCCATGGACTGGTATTTGAATATTCCCAGCCATCCCAGAGCCTGGAGATCCCCTAAGCGCCACCTGGGGACACAACCAGTTGCAGTTAGTCGCCGCACTTGAGCTGCCATAGTCCCCTCGCGCCAGCAGAGCCTCTAGCCTTCGTTGGACCCAAGGGGTTGGCAGATACCAGTGAGAAAGCAGCCATTAACACGATGTTTGCCCCACGAAAGCTCAACTGGTTCTGACCTCCAGATCAGACCTTGTACATTTAAGCCGATGTTGCTGTTTGGGCGAGGCAGCATCACTCCTGGTTTGATCCCCCCTTTTTCAGTTATTTTGTCTACTTATTCTTTCATGCAATTACCACCCTTGTATTCTTCCATAAATCCCTTACACTCAGTATCAAAGCTCGATTTTTTTGTGTGAATATTTATACCCAGGTGAGATCTTCACAAACAGACTGAAATCCTTCTAATGAGAATATTGTTTTCATCCCTCACTCAGTACGATCTCGAGATCGATGCCTTCTGTACAACCTCCGCTGGTTATCACTGCTCCTCTTTCCACAGCAACACACTGTCTTGCGGTTTTTCCTCGGTTTTCTGACGATTGTGTCATTTGCTTTTCAACTTTTTCTGTTTCAATGCATATTCTACATTTTCATTCGCTCGTGGGTGAGGTCATTTCTGTGTTGTAAGGAGTTTAGTTCCAGTTCGTAGACTCATCAAAATCTGGGCTGGTTTTAAGCCAATTGCTGACAGTGGTCTGTTCCTGTTATTCTGCAGCATTACTGGAAGGTCATCAGCTTGCACAGAACATTTTTCTTAGCATGTTTTTCGCCACCGGTACAGATCTCTCTGCCTGGCCATTAACTCTTGTAAAATATGGGCTTGTGGTTACACATTCAAAATCCCAATTTTGGGCAAACTGTTTAGAAAGATAAGAACTGAATGACATGTTAGCATGTATACCATGTACTGCAAACAAAACCTTCATTTTCTAGATCACCTATCTCGCTTGCTGTCTGTACCAAGTATCACAATACACTTACAGTAGTATTCTACTACAAGAAAACTTTTTTTCTCATTGTCGTATTCTATATCAAACCTCCTACTGTAACAAAAGGCAGCTCTGGTACATCATGAGGAATGAGTGGTTTTCGTTTGGATTGTTTGCATAGTTTCTGATGCAGAATACACCTTTTCACAATATGTTCAATGTCGCTGGACATCTTGGACCAATACAATACATGCCTCACCCTTGCCTTTGTCCTTTCAGTGCCTAGATGGCCGTAATGTAACAACTCAGCATTGTTTATTGCAACTTGCGAAGCACAACCACTCGATTTTTCACAAATAGAATGTATTTATGTACATACAAATTATTTCCCTTGCTAAAAACTGGCTGCACTTATTTATTTGTTGTCAAGCCACCCTTCTTTGCAGTATAATATCACTTGACTGAACACTGAGTCTCTAAATGTTAGACTTTGGAACTCTTCCTTCCTGTCTCATGAAGCATGTAATGTTGTGGCATCCACCAAATGCACCATTTCTTTGGACAGTTCCTCGTCCATTGGCCCCATTCAGGCAAGTAGGAGCGTGGCAGCAGATCTGCCAAGTGCATCTGCTTCCCTTCAATGAATACTTTAACAGTTGTATTCTTATATGTTGCAGTCTCGCTGAGAAAACATCTACCATGTTCTTATTGAAGACTGGCACTTGTGGTTTATGGTGTGTGGGGTGTGTGTGTGCGTGCGCGTGTGTGTGCACGTGTGTGTGCACGTGTGTGTGTGTGTGCGCGCGCGCGTGTGTGCGCGTGTGCGTGTGCGTGTGTGTACACACAGTGACATTAATACCNGCACGTGTGTGTGTGTGTGTGCGCGCGCGCGTGTGTGCGCGTGTGCGTGTGCGTGTGTGTACACACAGTGACATTAATACCGCAGATATAATGATGAAATTAAACAAAACAATAATTAATATTCCTTTTTAGATTTGTGCATAGTTATGCTCTTTTAGTGATAAGTTTGTGAAGGCAAAGTTAGCCAGTGGTCCAGTAGCCTAAGCCATCTTTGGAGGCATAACACTGTTCAGATCAAAAATTCTCAACACAGGAGCTTTGCTTATCACTTCTTAGACTTGCGATACCACTTGAGAGTGGAGCACCAACCACTGCCACTCACTGGTGTTCTTTAAAAGCTCCCTAAGTGTAGCAGTGATGGTGGCCAGATTCGGCAGAAAGTTCTAGTAACTAATGAAACTTAGAACTCGTTGCAACACATCTTTGCTTGTTGTAGGTGTTTTAATTGCTTTTATTGCTAGTTTTTTTTTAAGGGCCTGAACTCTCCCCTTGTTTTGAAAACAGATTTCTAAATATTTGACAATACTTCTATTACATTGCATCTTCTTTTCATTTAACTTAATATTCAGGGTTCTTGCTCGCTGTGCACCCATTTTCAATGCTTCGTCATGCTCGTGTTCAAAATAGACTATGAACCCAGGGATGTTTCTAAAGTTTGCTTCGTTTAATATTCGAAATATTTCCGGAACATGCAAACAACTGAAAGGAAGTCTTAGAAACCTGTAGCAGCCAAATGGAATACTGAATGTACAATAGTAGCTAGACTGGTTATCTAATGGCAAATGATAAAACCTGTCTTTTAGATCTAATAAGATGAACACAGATTCCTTTTTTAGCTTACAACTCATATCGTCCAGGCTCGGCTGTTGGGTTCAATCACTAATTAGCCCTCAGGCCGCAGGGCCACAAGGCACAAGAACCTGGATTTCACTGTGAAGAAATAAATGGTAATGGTAAAGGACATGTGGGGTCACCCACTAGTGCCGTGAATACTTAAGATAGCACCACAGGCGATCACAACGACCCCACCTGAGGTTCTCTAGGGTTCCCAATCTATTGATTTGGATTCGTGGTGGGAATGGTTGAAACTTCACAAGTCGACGGAGGCCTAGCAGGTTCCCTCACCTGAGAAGGATCAATGCAATAAGCGGCGACACAGGTCTGGCACTGTCCTGGACAGACAGTAGAGGTTGAGTAGTGCCTCAGCTGTACTTCAGGGTGTGAGTGTCCCAGACAGATGTGAAAGGGGAGTGGACAGCACATCGCAGTATCAGTTCAGGGCTTGAATCTTGCCAACTGAGATGTTAGGCGAATACCTCTCTGGGTTTATTGAGTGTATCACAATGATTTTCCATGGGGTCCTCCAACATTGTTGCTGAATGAAGGGATTTAGTGAATAAATTTGGGCGGCTCTTAACCTCGAGGTCTTGACATCTGATGAAGGTGAAGCGAGGTGAGTATGGATCAGCACCAGAATGAAAGGGTAGGGGAAATGGTAGATACCTGAATAAACCCACCGAAAAGTGGCATCATCTGGCTCGATTCCTATATGCAAAAATCCAGGGGCGACCCTGCCAATAATCGAAAACCAGTTCGCCTTGGTGGGAGGTTAGTAGTCTAGCCACTATCTTACTATGGCCCCTGGCATTGATGCTGCTGTACTCCTATGGAAGTTGGACACAGTCATCTGGTGGGATAACCTAATGGCGACCTGGAAAGTGGTTTTGATATAGTGTTGTACAATGTTAGGTCGAAGTAAAATCTCAACGATTGATCAAATTGTCTACTACTATTAGGTTTCTCACCCAACCTGTATGCCACTCAACTTAGAATATTATTCCTAATGTTTAAAATTCTTTTATTTTATTATAAAACCTTGTTGCCATTCACGGGGTCACGCCAGCCATCAAGTCAGGATGGAAGGCGACCAGTAAGATTCCAAGGTAGATTTCGGGTGCGTCGAGTGTTAAATGTACCATTATGAAGGGTGCCATCCCACTATAACCTGGCTGGGTCTGGAGAGCAAAAGTTCTTGGGGTCTCGGTTCGGCATGGTGGGCCCTCACGATTTTTTTTGTGGCTGTTTGACACTGTGCACATTGTGACAGGCCCAGCAATGGAGGACCTACATACTACATAAACTCCACTGATATAGAGGCTATATGGAATGACTCTACCCTCACACAATTGCATAGCTTTTCCTAGTGGACGTAAAACAAACAAGAAGTCAACTACTGAGATATTCTACTATATAACCCTTTATACTCATTCATGAATTACAAAACACACATGATTGTTCACAAGTTAAACATTCGAAAGTTAAGGGGACTCGGTCCCCGCCATCTTGAATGTATCCATTTATCACTGTAAATTACATTTCTAAATATTTCCCGACATTTTTCGCTATAGAAAACATAAACAATATTTCATCATCCCTTTTCAAATGGCTTTAGATCCACTGTCATTTTTAATTTTAATTTTGTAACGGAAAGGACGAAATAAGTGGTTACATCTTACTAGCGACTATAGAAATGAGGCCAGAAAAACCAGGTAAACAATAGTAGCTTTAGGAAATGTACAAAACTATGTCTTCTGGCTTATCTATCCGTAAAACTCAGGATGAGTATAAAAGAATACCCCAACTTTGAAGGTCTATAATATCAAATCCAAACAACTTAAAACCTTGATTGACCAATCATGTGAACCATGGAACCGTAAATTTGTTTACCATACATTCATAAATGTTCTATGTGACCACCATGAGCGGCCCGAACGACGTCTACGCGAAAATCANTGACCAATCATGTGAACCATGGAACCGTGAATTTGTTTACCATACATTCATAAATGTTCTATGTGACCACCATGAGCGGCCCGAACGACGTCTACGCGAAAATCAAACTCGTTCCACGCTCTGGTCAGCTTGTCCGGTGTAACGGTTTGGATGGCGTTCTAACTCTTGATTTGAGGAGGTGGGGGGGGTAGCGAGCTCGCATTCGACATGTCAATGTGAAGGAGACTGTCTGATTTTTCTTTAATGGTGCGCCACCCCATTGGCACCTAACTATTCGCGGATACCTGAACGAGACATTGCCGCAATGCTGGATTGGTCGAGGAGCAGCTGGTCACCAGGCCATTCATCACTGGCCCCAAGAAGCTTGGATCTTACCCTGTGCGATTTTTTTCTGTGGGGGTACATAAAGGATTAAGTGTTTCGTCCATCATTTCCGGCAAACATTTACGACCTCAAAACCAGAATTACGGATGACATCCAAACCGTAACACTGGACATGCTAACAAGAGCGTGGAACGAGTTTCATTATCGTGTAGAAGTCGTTCGGGCCGCTCATAGTGGTCATATTGAACATTTATGAATGTATTGTAAACAAACCTCATGGTTCTACGGTACATTTGATTGGTCAATCAAGGTTTTAGGTTGTTTGGTTTTGATATTATAGACCTTCAAAGTTGGGGTATTCTTTTATACTCATCCTGTACTTTAACACAAGCATGCATAGCACGAAAAATAATCCTAGAGTTGCAGTGGTACATCATGTGGTCGACACAAAAGACTGTACATTTTAAACTGAAACATCCCTTGCATGGCAATGTATAAGGAGTACCTGAGGGAGGTGTGGGATGCGAAATAAAATTTGTTCCAGAAAACATAACTTTTGAAAACGAAACTCAGTTTCTTCTGAAGTATGCAGACTCCCAAGTTCATAACCTCCCCAAGCTGCAGACCAAAACGAAATGAACGAGGGTGCATGCAACTACTAGCCAGTAGGAGCAACATGAGTCCATTAATGATCAACAGAACTTATAATTAAATCACATAAAAGCTCAAACTGCAAAACCACAAACTTAAATTAAGACATGTTACATATTTTACGATAAAGCTGCTTTGAGAAAATACATATGAAAATCTGGGCAGTTACAAATTGAAAATTATGTTATGATAACATTCCACTCTGGCTAACCATAAATGTCTATATCCTGAATAACCAAACATGCACAAATAAACCATTTGCCAATTAAATGCTTTATTAATTAAATACATAACAAAAGGGGGTTTCACCCTGGTGGTAACAGCTGTGCATCCCACAGGATAACTGCTTGTCACAGCATCAGTTCAGTGTGTGTTCAGATTTTCACATTACCAAAATTAATATACATACAACCTGCACCATACTATGGTCATAAACTCGCTTGTGAATCCATATACCCACTTCTGCCCATGACTGTCCTTCCACATTCGTTTAACACACATAGTGTATTTAGTTGCAATATCACTAAACAGTTGACGTGAACCGCGTGTTCACGAGCTCCTTTGTGCCCACTGTGACTGCTGCAGTTTTGTCCACTACACCAGACACACCACACCGATGGGCTTGTGGGCACGAGTGAGTGTGTTCATAATTGCATCAGTGTTCATAATTGCATCAGTGTTCATAATTACAGCAGTGTTATTAATTGCATCAGTGTTCATAATTGCATCAGGGTATTTATTCAGTGTTATTAATTGTATCAGTGTATATAATTAATATCATAATTGTCATCATGAAAGACAGTCGACACAGCTACAGCCAGGGACATTTGGCATTGTACACTTGTCAATCCTGTGGCTGGAACAATGGAAACGTTTAGGATTAATATAATCATTTGTACTGTGTATTTATATAAGGAAAAATTATATTGTCTTAAGTTAATTTAATTAAGGTCACTTCCATCTCATCATTTTTTTTAGTGTATATTGTGCTTCATCGTTTCACCACTTGGCGTCGACTGCGCTCAGGTAGCGGAAGCCGGCCCACGCTTCCCCCCAGTTCTCTGCAGCACTTGAACTCATCAAGACGTGTAAGTCTCTCGCTCCGCAAAGGCCCGCGTGCCAACATCTTAAGCTGAACTCATATTCACTGCAATAGACTCCACAGGGGAGAGCAATGTTACTCTCATCAGAGAGTTTTAACGCAATCGCGTTTCACATTATAAAGTCACGTGTTTGCCATTTCTAAGCCGTTAAGGCCACGTTTTGTACTAAAGTTGTGTGTGTTTATTAAGGAGTCGCAAGGAATAAATAACTCCAAAAGCATCGTAAGTGTTTCATTTGTAATTTAATTAAGGCATGCGAGGTGGCCTACAGCTTCGACATCGTATGTGACAGAGTGTTAACCAGAGTCCACTAGGCTGTCGACTGAAATTACCCTCATTTCATCAGCTCACCGCAGGGCTGTGGCACTGGGCACATATTTCCTACATCATCAGCTCTGGTAACACCATGCATCAAGTTGGCTTTCCTAACTATGGAAGAGTATTTCTCCGAGCCATTGCTTGACCACGTCAATGTGCTATGTAGCAATGTTAAACAGTGGTTGTTAGTCCTGAGTTTGAAGCATGGGCACTCTAGATAGGGGAAGTGCCTCTTGGAAGCCCAGAGTATTGCCAAACACTCCCGTTTATTTACATAATATCTTCTTTTTGGGGACTGAGTTTTGGGCTGCTGTAATCAATAATGTGGCATTCGCGGTCTTCGCCTTAATGGAACAACACTATGCTTAGGCCTTTTCTCTGGCATCAGCTTGCTAGTAGAGGTGTTTGCTGGGGTTACTTTGTGCTAAGGCTTTTCATTCCCAAAAACAAGCTGTAATTTCTGCGATACAAGCTGCGGCTTGTGCTGTCCAATTAAAATTTTGAGTTTGGTGAAATAAAGGCTGTAATATGCGCTGTAACAATTGCAAAGTCCCCAATACATACTCCCATAACCAGTTTATGAGTCCAAAGAATTTGCGAACTTGTTTCTTAGTATGGGGTTGTTCATACTCCTCGATTATATGCAAATGTTCACTTTTAGGCTGGTTACCATTGGTGTCGACAACATTTCCGACGAAATGGATTTTCTCTTTCCTTATGTGACACTTTTGGTTAGCATACATCTCCCCAGCCCAATAAAAAAAATGCATAGCAGAAAAATGATCGCAACCGTACTTCCAAAAATGAAACGCACTGCAACTATGTATTTACAAACTTACATGGATAATATATCACTATATGCACCATAACTGTGATATATTTATCTTTCTCGAATGCATCCACAATATGTACGAGGAGTTCACTAAACATTATTACTTTCGGGATTGTGCGTCTCTGGCCACACATAGCCTGGCTAGTATGCATTTTCAGCCACTAATATTAATTATCTTTCGTTGCCGAAAAAATCAACAATAGATAGCTGTTTTAAGATGTGACTGCTTACCTGCCAAATTCACAAACTCAGGAATCTGAATAACAAGGATATAGGAAAAATTCAGAACAACTAGCGACTTCAAATGGTACTCGCAAGGCTATTCAAAGTAAACAAACAGTAGTTTGCAACCAGCAGCTTGGCATGACATTATAACTAATGGTGTCAATAAGTATTAAACAGACATTTTCAACTTTCCTTTCTTTGCTCCTTCCTCAATTTTCGCTGCAGCTTTACGCACCACACTCTCTTTGTGATCGAAACCTATTTTTGTTCTTACTGTTTAATCCGTACACGTAATTTCACATTTTACCCACTCTTTTTTCATTCTCATGCTCATCTCTTTTCAACACCTACACTTCCAACCTTCCGGCATGCTGTTTATTCCACATTCCGGTTTTCATAAAATAACCGGTTGTGTTTAGAAGTGAAGTCATATTTTTGAGAGACAGTCCAGCAGCTAGACCATGCCTGCTCAAATTGTGAGCTTGAGGACTGAAAGGTTAAACATTCAGCAGGGAGGAGCTAGGATAGGCTTACAAGCTGATTCTGTTGGCCCGTATTTACTTTCAGTACATTTCTGAACAAAAAGAAATTACTTTTCCTTATTTTCGTCATAGGTTTTTTGTTGGCTTTGTTATACTGGGAGGCGAAAAGAAAATATGTTATTTTCTTCATTTTTGAGAGCAAATATTATCAAAATTTCTCTAAGGAACTAGGTTCCGTCTCGATGACACTAACATAACTTAGCAATGTTTATATATCATGTAATCAGAATTATTATTGCTCAAAAGAATAATTGTAAATCACACTTTAAAAAATGAAAGATGTAAGGAGAAACTACAATTTTAAAGTCGTCCATCCCAATTTAAAATATCGCAAATACAGACGAAATAACAAAACTAAAATATGTTAAAGAAAACAAGACAACAAATATGCGAAGTTTGTTGGCAAAATATAGTTCAACCAACCTCTAAATCGTAAATGCCGACAATTAAACATTTCCATCTTCTACAGTAAACAGTTCATTAACGATCGATTGGTAGGCCTAATGTCAGATACTGTCAAATCATACAAACTCAGTTTTTTTTTTTTTCACGATAAGCCACAATTATAAGTGATTACTTCAGTTTGTGTGTTGTACTATGTTTCCTGTCTCATTTTTCACGAGGAATCAGCTCACCATATTTGTAACATATATTCAGGGACATGTTGTACATAAAACAAAGCTCTTGTGAGGTTTGAAATCACCGAGTATGACGATACATATAAAGAACTCAGATAAGAAACTTCAAGCAGGCGAAACACAAGAACACGAAACTAAACAGAGTGGCTGAAGTAGCTTAATAGAAGAACAAATATTTGATCGTAGTTGACAGGCTGATTACCAAGCTAACTCAACAGAAGAAGTTTATGATGTTCTTAACACCATGTTTGATTTTTTCATCAAGGGAATTGAAATGGATCGTGAAATTATTGAAGAACATGCAGCAATGTAAAGAAGTGTGTATAAAGAGTATTTGCCAGAGGCAAAGGAGAATTTTGGATTTAATGTGAGCCTTATTTTTTCTTTGTCTCTGTTATGGGCGTAGAAGAAACTCTGTGGACTGTACTGGCACACTGCAAAGTGTTTCATGGTGATGTCCGAAAAAACTTGTGCCCATAATTTGACATTGCTTTTAGAATATTTTTGACCACACAAGAAGATGCTTTTTAGTAATGCGAAGAATATAAATTTATCTTCCATCATCAATGCCTCAGGTCATCTAAATTTGTTTGCAGTCCTATCAAGAGAATCGACACAATAAAAACAGAGAGCTACAACGATTTAATAAACTCGTTTGCCCATGTACAGTATGTAGGAGGCTTCTGTGGAATAAATGAAACAATATGGGAGTGGACTAGCAAAGAAAGGTTAGCTCTTTTAATGAAAAGGTAAAACTTTTTTTAACTTGGCAACTACATGTAAATTATAAAAATAACACTGTAGGAAGTAAGTATATAAATGAGAAGAAAATCCATTCCCCCTCACAATGAAAAGGGCAGTGTAACATAAATTTTCCTTGAAATACCAGAACATTGGCCTCATTCAAGTTTAATTAATTTATTTATAATTTTCTTTGTTGAAATTAACTTTACAGGCCAACTTATTAATATGAATATTCTTTACCTTTCATAAATATGTCGTAGCACACTGTTATGAGATGCCAGAAGGACATATTCAAGTCTGTGGGGGATGGAGGTCTTAACAAAAATAAAATAACTAAATTTGATTTAATTTTATTCACATGTCTATTATTTACATCATTAAACAATCTATCTCCACTTTTACTCTTATTTATCTCAGTGAGCGCAATATTTCATGGTCATTTCAGTTCTAATTAAAGTCCTTTTCAATGTCACTATATTGGTTTTAGTCACTTAATTCACACTCATTATTAACTCATGTTCAGTCTGTCTGTTGCCATAATTATGCTAGGTGGCACCCATACGTACGTTTGCAAAGCTATGTTCTCTGCATCCCTCATTCAGGATACTACTGGACGCTCTCCGAATGCTTTACCGGCCATCGACTCCATGGTGAAGGCGAAACTTAGCGCCCAACTCCATAGCTACAAACATCCAACAGGTAATAAAGGACGATGCTACATCACACCAAACTGCGAGATACTAAGCGTTTAGCTAGTGCCATTGCAGAACACATCTCAAATGCATATGGAGTGGCCATTGTGGATGCCACAGTCCAGTAACCACTCTAACGTGTATTGCCACTTGCGTAACGAGACAGTGCATAATGTGTATGTGATGTGCAAAAACGATCTATCTCCATGCACAATGTTTTTATAGAATAGGGTGCAATGTGAATGGAGTGTCCTACCACATGATGTGGGCATACTCACTGGGGACATTGCACAGGATATCACATGCAAGTGCAGCTATACAGAAGGGTACAAATTTAAACTGATAAATATCGAGTAGTTAGTGGAAATGGACATAACCAGAAGTTTGTGACGTGTGTGACAAAGCAAACAGCGATATGTGATTTTAGGCAGCAGTGCATGTTATGTATAGGGCGGTACAACACTGGAGATGCACGCAAGCATCTGAACTGATAATGTTTGGAGAAGTGGTGTTCACATGTAGATTATGTGCCATAAGTCACGATTAGCAGACAGGGGCCACACCCCACCCACAGACGAGTGGGTTGGGTGAAATATCACTAACAAACACTAATGCTGTGACTACCACGCCGCTGCGAGGGGTATCGCCAGGTACCGAGGTCGTTGCCCTGAGCGAGCCTGGACCTGTGAGATTGGCCGCAGCCAGGGAACGAGGTGGCGGGGTAGGATGTCCAGGAAGTAGTACGGTCGCTATAAGAACATGCTTTCCACCCCCACACAACTGCATTACAAGAGTTCACATGTGTGTGCACAGAAAACCTGGGACTATTTCTCATGTGTACGGACAGACTGTACGAAGGCGGAACACTTCACAAAGAGTGGGCTGAACACACGGGAGCAGCCCTACATGGACAGGTTTTACGGCCTGAAGGCCGGCCTACCATCCATCCTCCCACACTGTGACTGTACTCGGGTGAGTAAGACAGTCCACTGCACTTTCTCCTCTTGCCTCTTCGGGCCATTCACTTTTTTTTGTGCTATTACACGTATTCTACCGGTTTTCTCTGTAAAAACCGGTCCTCCTCGCAAATCTGACATATACAAACTTAATTTTATTGAAGCCTTTACCTGAATACCCCATTATGGGTAATCAGAATTTTACTCTTGCCATTTGTAGAGTTCTTCGAGCCTTCTTCCAAACTTAGTGGCAAACTCATTCCAGTTGTTATGTATTGCTTCGTTAGTCATAACATTTTCTAGTCCTAAGTAAATACCCTTTTATTCTGCGATTTCCTCCAGCCAAGTTCTTATGTCTTCAGACAATCGGAACTCGCACGCTGGACCACATCGTCAACTCTGTATACTTCACACAACAGAGATTGCACGAGTCGCAGGCTGTGCATCTTTGCTTTAAAATTTCCGTGGCCTGTGTAACAACCATCAACATCCGGTTAACAATTATTTTAACGTGCTTCGTTAGCCAAAAATGGTTAACACTGATTACCCGGTCACCGTGCGTTCACAAAAAAGTGGTGAACAGGAGCGCGAAAGCACATCGTTGTTACCGATTCAACCACAAATACGGATCGTATTCATGTCTCAACCAATTTAGAGGATGGTTATGAGCCTGCTGTACACTAGCGGTAATGTGAAGGACTTTATAAATATATAGTTAATACACAGATTATAAATCGCTTTTGTCGAGTGTGATATTAAACATGGGCTTTACATAACATGACCATACATCCCGTTTTGAATGGGACAATCCCGTTTTTTAGCACTCTGTCCCGTTGTCCCCGATGAAAGCTTCTGGACACCCAAATGTCCCGTTTTTATGAAGAGAGCAAAAATATTGATTTACTAATCATAAAAACCATTTCAAAATTGTAAATTTACCATACAAATTGAAACGTCTGAATGCTGCTTTATCTATGGTTGTCAAATTACTTCTCGCTCGTATTTTATCGAGACGTGCGGGTGGGCGGTGTGGTTTCCTCCCTCCTGCCCCGCAAGCGCGACTCTCCGACGAACGCATTATTCGTCGATTGTTCTCCAGCGTAAGCGCATGACTCTGTCTACTTATACCTTCTTACGAGCTAGATTTTCTGAACGTGTTTTTGTGAATCACGATGCCTAAACGCAAATGTACATTTAATTTTAACTAACAAACGAAATATCCATATATTAAAAAAAAGACACTCAGTCTCTCTCGGACATCAGATGTGCAAAATGCAGTACTGAATTTAGTTTGGCACGTGGAGGTGTCAGTGACATTGAGCAACATTTAAAAACCAGAAAAACATAGAAGAGACGATCTTGCTACCGCATCGAGTTATTCAATGGTCAATTTTGTCAAGAATACTGATTCTCCAACATTTAAGGATCTGGAAGTCACTGCTGCTGAAGGCTTATGGGCCAATCACACAGCCCAAGAGAACCACAGCTTTCGCACAAATGACTGTGCTTCTAAATTAATCCAATTATATTTTGAGCCGAAATTCACTTGTGNGTGCAACATTTAAAAACCAGAAAAACATAGAAGAGACGATCTTGCTACCGCATCGAGTTATTCAATGGTCAATTTTGTCAAGAATACTGATTCTCCAACATTTAAGGATCTGGAAGTCACTGCCGCTGAAGGCTTATGGGCCAATCACACAGCCCAAGAGAACCACAGCTTTCGCACAAATGACTGTGCTTCTAAATTAATCCAATTATATTTTGAGCCGAAATTCACTTGTGCGAGAACGAAAACAGAAGCAGTTATTGTAAATGTATTAGCGCGCGCAGCGATTGATGAACTGAAAGACTAGCTATGCGACGCCAAATGTCTTACAATTTTAATGGATGCTTCAAACCACGGGGCTCAGAAAATATTTACAGTCCTGGTATGCATTTTCTCCATATGAAGGCGTTCAAGTAAAAATTTTAGAACTTCAAGAGCAACCAGGAGAAAAGTCCGACATCATTGTAGATTATTTGAAGAAGGTATTAAGAGAAAACAATTTGCCTGCGAGGATTGTTGCATTTTGTGGAGACAATACGAACTACAATTTCGGTGGTTCTAATAGGCAAGGAGCCAATAATGTGTATGCAAAATTAAATTCATCTCTCGGAAGAAAATTAATAGGCATCGGCTGCGGAGCTCATGTTATTCACAACACCGTCAAATCGGCCGCTGACTGTCTACCTATTGACTTTGAGTGAGTCGTAGTAAAAATATACTCATTTTTATATATTTACATGGTCCGCGTGGAAACTCTCAAAGAGTTTTGTTATGAATTCATCACCAAGTATCAAACATTGCTAAGATACAGTAAAACCAGGTGGCTCGCAATTGAAAGAGTATTAAAAATGTACCAACTGTTAAAGAACTATTTTTTAAGTATCGACAAATGTCCCACCATACTAAAAAGTTTCTTCAAAAACAACAGCTCAGAATTGTGGATTTACTTTATACATTCACAGTTGGCAACATTTCACCAAGCTATATTAATAATTGAGGCTAAAAATACTTCGGCCATTGAAGCCACAAAAGAAATGAAGTATTTAGAAGATAATTTGGCTTTTAAACAAAATACTAAGTTTCTTCCATTCTCAGTCTGTAATTTAATAACGAAATTATAAGAAAGTGGTTGCACTGACATCCAAGAAGAAAAATAAAAACTGTGGCTGCAGAGTTTTATAAGACGAGCAAAGATTATTTAGAGCAGTGGACTTTGTGCAATAAAGAATTATAAATATTTAATTCAGCAATTTGGAAAAAATACCAGCATGGGAAGAAGTGCAAAAAGTAATGGATGTACTAATTGAAAATAATCTTATTGACTCTAACAAAGATACAGAAATAATAAATGAATATTCACTTTTTAAAAAAAATATTACACTGCAAAATTTTTACAATGGAATATGTTGAATGTTTCAACAGAAAATCGTTGGGTAGAGTTATTTAAACACTTCGCCAACAATAATCTCAATCATATTTACATTCGTATAATTGTTGAATATATCCTTTGTCTGCCTGGAACAAATGCACAAGTAGAACTCGTGTTCTCGCTCAAGTTGTGGACTTCTGAAAATACCCAACTGCAAGTTTCAGTACTTAAAGGATGTTGATCACAAAGGTGAATATTAAAAAAACGTGCCAGAAATTTTACTCCTACTTAAAATCATCGCCTAATATATGAAAGCAAATTTACGTAACTAATATACGTATTAATCCTGATACATGTTTTTCTTTCTTTTTTTCTTCAATCTACTTACTCACAAATGAAAACGGATTGGTGTCCCATTTTAAGGAGAAAAAAATTTGGTCACGTTAGCTTTATATCGACACCAGTAACAATATTTCGTTAATTTTACAGTGCCAAGAGAGTTACATTATCCAACTGCCTTTTGTTTTAAGAATTAAATAATTCATATAATTGCAAAGAAAGTATTTAAGTTCTAATTATTTAAAATGTAAAACTTTGTTCAATATCTAAGTTGTTAGTATACTTTATTGGTGAGCTGCATGTTAACTCCACAATTTCTCAACATGTATTTAATCATTATATATATATATATATATATATATATAAAGCATATAAAAAAGTTTTATAAAAGGATTTATAAACTTTTTAGATAATATTTTAATATTTTAAAAATTTGTTGCACTAGATTAAACCTGTTACTTATGATTATATAGTACATACTTTTCAAACAAAAAATACAGCTTGAACTGATCTATCATTTGCAAACCTCCCTTAAATGTTNCTTATATAGTACATACTTTTCAAACAAAAAATACAGCTTGAACTGATCTATCATTTGCAAACCTCCCTTAAATGTTAATCAGGCTCGCTTGAAACACAAAACGATATAATTTGAAAAATAACGCCATAATGAAAATAAATTAGGCACTAGATACTCTAACATGTTATTAAAATGATCAATCAATTAATATGACAATGAGAAAGGCATACATTGTACTTGTTAAAAAAAATGATTTTGCCTGTTACAGTTGTGAATGATATGGTTTGTGTAACTTTAAAACAATTGGTTAAGTGATGTATAACAAATATTAAAATGTCATTTTTTGCTTAGACTGTACTGTTATAAAATACTAATGGTCAACATCGATTAATTGATTTTTTNATATTAAAATGTCATTTTTTGCTTAGACTGTACTGTTATAAAATACTAATGGTCAACATCGATTAATTGATTTTTTGGAGTTTCGATAATTGGTATGCTAAATAGATTATATGTATTAATGAACGATTAATCGATATTAAATCGATTCTTCGCCAAACATGTGCGAATAAGTTGAAAAATCATACGATAAAGCTTTAAAATAGAAGTAAGTTTTAAAATGCTTCATAGTGTGCTTAATATATTTATATCTATCATTAAATTAATTAAACGAAAAGGGTTAAGGGCAACTGTAAATGGTTTTAGAAATATTTGAAGCATACTGTTTGAGGTTAGGTGTAGGACGTGTCGAACTTTTTCTACTTTGGTGTGTACTTTTGTAATGAACTGATGCAAACAAATGTAAATTGTATTATTTATAAATGGGCCACAAAACTATTCGTGGTATCACTTTGCTCGTAGCACCAACGATCCATGCGTGACTGCAGGGGTTGCGGTGGTTTAGTGGTCAGACTACCCGCCTCCCAAATAGGCGAACCGGGTTCTGTTCTTGGCGGGGTCGTTCCCGGATTTTCACACGTAGGAATTGTGCCGTACGATATCGCTGGTTGGCGTGTTTTCTCGGGATCTCCCGTTTTCCATGCTCTTGCATTCCGGCGCTACTCCATACATCGTTTTCCCTCATCGGCTCTCATGACCTCGATGTTAAAAGTCGCCCATGTTTCTGCACCCCTCGTGACTGCATATTCGTCCACATTTGTGTGGATTCCCAGTTAGCGTAGAACTGCCCACTAAGCAGTGCGGGAAGGAGCGGGGCGATAGGAAAACAAGTTAGGTGGCACATTAATGCCGTCATCACTTTCGTGTAAACAGTTGGTATATTGTTGTAAGATAGTCCAGCATGCATGTTAATATCACAGATTATATAAGAATACAGAGATGAAACAGCAAACGCCAGCCACCTAAATGTAACTGACTCGCCAGCCAGCAGCCTAGTTTATAGGAAACCTTTCTAAGAAATCTGTAGCTAACTAGATACAAGGCGTGTGACAGAGGCTCGCACAGCCAATCAGAGAGTGGGTAGGTGTGGCTACATCAGAGGAAATCCACTCTGCAGTTAGGTTGGAGCCAGGGATGCTCTCGGAGCAAGCGCTGCGTACGCCTCGCCACTCGCACCTATGGGCTGCAATTTCAATACTTTCACTTAATTATAAATATGGTACATGTTTCTTTGATCAATGAGAGAGTGGTAATCAAATACTATATCAACATTTATTCTGATTTTTTTGCTATCCAGAAGTGTATATTTCAACCCTCTTGTGGTTTGGTTTAATTTTTCATATCACACAAAGGGGAAGAAGAAAGTATTTGGTACTCTTGGCATAATTTTAACTGCAGCCACAGTTGGTTTACCAAGACTTGTTAATTATAATTGGGCCTAATATCTACATAATGAAGTGAACGCCAAGCCTGTTGTTCCGGTAGTTTATCTGCGTTGTTGTTTGTTTGAGGTTACTTCCAACTTCTCTGAAGATCTTCTAAAGTTCTACTTGCAGCTTATTCTCCGCCTCGTGCAAACAAAGCGTAACTGAGTCTAGAAAACACACTGCGTTCCTAGGCCTACACACAACGTGTAAATAATATTTTGCATTTATAAGAACTATTTCTTACTGTTCATTGCTAACACATTTATGTTCTCTCTGTTTTAATTCATTTTAATTATAAACAAAATATTATAATTTATAGCCTATATAGAATATAAGGAAAACTTTAATTTAACCAAAATAAGGTACTTTGACGTAAACACGAGTGTAAAAGTTTGTGATGTGACGTTTAGCAAACAACCAACACGTCAGACAGGGTGTGATTTTTCAAAGGTTTAATTGAAAGTGTGAAGAAACCGCAAATAGACTATGTGTAGTGTATAGAGGATACTAGCGAACCAGCCTGGCTTCGCCCGGTTACCATTGAGTTTTACAGTGATAACTAGTAAATAAATTGGGAAAAGACAATTCATTTATGTGAAAACAGAATTATTAAATTATGCTTTGTTGGCCTAGGTTCTTAACTGATTACGACAACCCAAAAGGAAGGAAATATTTTTTACCCAATAGCCAAGAAGTAGGGTATTGTTTTTGGAGTGTATCTGTGCAACTATCGCGTAGTTACCACATTTCCGCTTTCGATGTATGAAAATCAAAACGTGAGTTCCATCAAGTTGTAGCTTCAGAAATAAGTGTACCTAGGTACTACATTTTGAGCTTGGCTGAGGGATCATAATTGATTACCAAAGTTGAGGCAACGTTCCCAGCGGCACACATTTGGATGGGTGATCCTTTAGTGGCATAACATCTGAGCGCTTCCGGGTTTCGGATGGCACGTTAAATATTATGTCCCGGTTGTTATCGATTGATACCAGTCGTTAAGCCATTTCAGAGGTCCTTGGGCAGCCTGATTAACTGTGACACCAGAAGAAAAAAAATATTTTGGTCACGTTCCCAGCCGTTGCAGAATTACGTTTTGTTGTTATTCTACATGAACCGTACAATTTTCCAGGATAATAAGTATTGTATGTCATATTCCAGGACCTAAAGTACATACATTATAAATTTCATCAAAATCCGTTCAGCCGTTATGGAGCTGAGTGGTAACAAAC
Organism: Clitarchus hookeri; assembly: GCA_002778355.1. NCBI lineage: Eukaryota > Metazoa > Arthropoda > Insecta > Phasmatodea > Phasmatidae > Clitarchus > Clitarchus hookeri. The sequence continues at coordinate 1,290,965 of NQII01000134.1, read as the reverse complement.
ATACACACACACAGAGAGACTTTTGCATTTATAACATGAGTAGAATATGCATCGACTGAGCTTTCAGTGTGGCGCTGTACTTGTAACTGGAGTGTTGGTGCACTTCCTGGTGCTTACGTGGGCACAGTTGTACCTTTCCTGGAAAACAATTGGCATTTGTTCCGGATACCGTGCAGTATACCTCAACCAATTCTTAATTTTCTTGTGTTACGCAGACTGCAAATTACCTGCAAAGTGATTCCACACAAGTATGTGCCAGTAGTTAGTATTTGTATCGTAAGGATTCCACGTAAGTTCATGTAAATGCCTCTTGAAGGTCACAAAAGGAATATTTTGCAGTAGGAAATGTGGACTTAGTGTTAAGTGATCTTCAAACATAACAATGAATTGTTTCGCTTTAATTGTAACACTGTTCTAGAACAAGATAAATGTGTTGTGGTATTCTTGTTAAAAAGTGTCCTCTCTATTGACGTTTGTCAATCCTAATCTCCCAAATTGTTTTTTTTAGAGTACTAAAACCAGTAGAGCTTCAGTTGTTATCACAAGATTTTTTTTAACATTAAGAAGTTATTTGTGAACTTAATTTTTTATCTTTTGCACTATAATAGACACAAAAAAATGACAAAACATGCTATTTCAAAAATGTTTCTGAGGTCAGTTTTATATTATGAAAATATGTAAAACTAAATTACAAAACTACTTGCACCTGTAGTTCGTAAACAGCACCGAAATTCCTTCAATAAAATTGATGTTAACCTTTCTTGAAACAAATTTTTTGAATATCAAAATTTTTCTGGGCCAAGTACAATGCGACAGGCACGGCATTCAAATTCTTTTCCAATGCAATAACAGGTTACATCAATAGGTGAAAAATTAATACTGTATTGTTTTTTTTTTGTATATACATACACCACCCATTAAATTCTCATTCCTACAAAAATGTGTCACAGTTGGCAGTGGAAAAATGGGAAGTGGGATAGATGGTTGTATGAAGGCGTTGGTGAGGTGCGTGCGTGAATGTGCCTATGTACGCGCAGAGTCACTGTGTTTCAGACGAGTATGATGCTTTTGCTTTGTTTCAGAACTGACAACAATCAGAACAACACAAAAAAAAAAAACAAATACACACGAGACGAAACAAGAAGTTAATACTTCTACACCAAGAGACAAAATGAAACTCGTAAATAAGTAATCTGCTGCAACTAATCACACTTAGAAAGCAACATTACGTGTAATGAAGATTTGTTTGATGTGGAGATTTAACTTATATTGGAACAAGGTTTAAAATCCTTATGTCAAACAAATCAAGTTTCTGCTGCCCTCGTGAAATAATGTTAGAATTTTAATCTAAATTTGAAAATACCACCTTCCTTAAAACATTTGCTTANTCTGCTGCCCTCGTGAAATAATGTTAGAATTTTAATCTAAATTTGAAAATACCACCTTCCTTAAAACATTTGCTTAAAGGGGGATTGGGTGGTAAAAAAATAATAAAATACTACATAATGAAAGAGGCAATGCTCAACAAATCTTACGTCGGCACACTTAAGTATTGCAACTGTCAATCAAATTAGAGGGTAAAACTTTCTTTGGTAATTCAATTCTAATTTTAAAAATGTGTGTGTAGCTCGCGGCAGGACACTCTTATTTGGCTTCTGAGTCAGAGAAAATTTAGCCATTGAATTANAAAAAATGTGTGTGTAGCTCGCGGCAGGACACTCTTATTTGGCTTCTGAGTCAGAGAAAATTTAGCCATTGAATTAAGAAATGGTCCACATAACGTTAATAGAGTTGTTAGACAAAAGTTTACATCAAATAAAGTTAGTTTACCAGACCTCGGCACGTGTCAAAATACGTGCGTGATCTCGGCGTCATTTCGACTATACCCGTCATGATGATTCCAGGAATGGGGACTACCTTCTTGGAATTACGCACTCCTAAAATAAATGTAATCAAGCAGAGTGGGCCTCTTCTAAATATTGCCCGAGCTTCCTCACAAATTACTTAGCATCTTGATTTACAAAAATTCTATCCTAGTCTTTAGGATGGTGCAGCAGATTTATAAATTATGGCGGCTGCGTAATTAGGCTAATCCATCCTATTAAAATTTTACAAAGAAGCTGCTTGTCATATTAAACAACGTCAACGAGGTCACAAAATTCTCCAAGGAAATAATTATCAATGTTAAACGTAGCCAATAAGAATCAAGTATGTGGTTTTTTGGTATTTGTTTTCATGGCTGTTGTGGTATAAAAAGCAACAGGGGCTTGAATTTGCCATACCTGTTATCAATGTTTGTCATCATAAACACATGTGCATGGCTTGGAAGTAGTATTTGCACAGTGTTTAACACCGTAAAAATAGTAAAAAATTAGGTGCATACATTATAAAACTTATATCAGTTATTTGCAACAGCTGAGTTTTTGATTTTATAAGTTAGCTTGCATGTTTGTGCAGTGTGAAAATGCTCGAATTCATCCCATTTTGTCCACTTATTCCGTTTACGTATTCCGTGTCAGTTTTCTTATGCATCTTTGTATGGTAGAATGGTCCTTAATGTTCAGACACAACCGCTAGTTGATAGACTGTTTCACTTGAGTTCATGCAAGCATTGACCCATTACCATTAAAAAGACTATGGTCTTAGTTATGTTTTGTAAATTGTTTTTGTGTGACAAGGAGGGGTTTGAGGGCAGGGAAACTCTCCGGTCCATAGACGTCTTCAAGTACTAGCTTACCAGTAATAGTCGAGTATCGCGGTCGATCACCCAGTTGGCCGCTACTCCCAGTCTCCTCTACTTCTAAGATGATGTTGCATTGTAAATGGTTGCTAACCGTGGGTGATTTGTGGCACGCCCAGTACCGCAGCGGTTGCAAGTTGTGTACTCGTGGGTTACTCAAATACATTTCGCTACAGCATGGAGCTGTAAGGTCTCTCCAGATGCTAATTAAACACTGATATGACATTACGTTACACATTAATTAGCACTGAACAACACTAACAGACGATTAGAAATCTGGTTGGTGGCGCTAGCTCCTAAATGCCGATAAGTGGCTAGACCTGCAACAAGAGTTATAGTCCAGTCGCGGTTTCTTCACACTTTTTGAATCAAACCTTTGAAAAATCACCCCACGTATGATGCATTTGTTGGTTCCCTAAATATGTTGTGTTTAACAAGCATTTTATACTTGTATTTACATAAAAGTACCTTATTTTTTGGTTAATTTATGCTTTTACTAATGTTTTATCTGTAAATTAAAATATTTTATTTATAATTAATATAAATAAAAAGATGGAGAAAACATGTATGTTGGTATTGCCTAGTAAGAGGTAGTTCATAGCTATGCAAAGTATTATTACACTGAGTGCACACAAATTCCGTGCATTGTGCATTTGGTGTAATTTTCCAGACTCGGTTAAACTTTGTTTGCGTGGAGCAAAGGAGTATTCTGTAAGTAGAAGTACGGCAGTGCTTGGGAAAAGTTGGAAGTAACGAGGAATGGACAGTAACGGTGAGGATGCAGTGTAAGACAGACTTTCATACAACAGTGAGGGACTCGCTTAGCTGCAGGGGTACCAACACACAAAGTCCATCGGTGGCGGAAGCTGGATAAAGGAAACAAAGGTCGCTATTTGAATATGAAATGCTTGAAGCGGTTGGGACGTACTGAGCCTGCAAGAGAGGGAGAGGCATTGCTCCCGGGCTAACAAAGTTTACGTAATAAATTACATTTTCCTTTCAAAATGTTTATGATGAGTAGAAAAACGCTTGGTTGCTGTGCCCGGGAGGCGCTCCATGCGCGGCTGGCTTCCGAAAATGCCTGTTCTATACTAGTTGGCAGTCTTCCTGCACTCTCCAGCGCCGGGCAAGCGCTGCGAAAATGGAACAAAGTGTTCCAGCACTATGATTATGTAACTGGAATGTGGGATAATTGTCTTAACTAAATTAGACATTACATATTCCTTAACATAAAATACATAAGCCGTATTTGAAAACAATGTTAAATAAGTAAAGTGAACATAACTTGTTAAGTTTATATATCCTCAAGTCGTTTTAGACTGTCCGTATCAGTTTGTAAATGTGATCGACTGGAAAGAACATACATAAAACTGATTACGACCCTGTACGTTACATAACAATTAATTCATCATAAATCGCCTTGCCATGTGTGACTAGCTTGTGTGGTTGGCATGGGTGAAACCTTCGGCCAACTCTGGAGTCATGTTGCATTTACCTTGACGTAAATTTTTTGAGGCTACTGATGTACTTTAAACTTGGTGCACACACCGCACAGGATTAATATTGAATATGCTCTGCCTTTGGGGCTGTGAACACACACATTCACCGGGGTATCACTAATGGTGTTGACTGATCGTAGACATTCTGTTCAAGGGCGCTACAGTGCCCGGTGTTGCCTTTGTGTGTGCGACATCCTGATGGGGCAGCGTTGTGTTGGAGCACGTGTGCTGGTCAGTTGTGATCCGAACCAAGGGGCTGTCCTGGTGTCACCCACGTATTTTGACAATAGTAGGGCGGTCAGCTGATTTGTGCGGTGTTGGGCAAAGTGGGTGTTTTCCCAAACACAGACAAAGATATTATTTGTGACAGTCGCTTGTGGTGTACTAGTCACCAACACTTTGCTTGACCGGGTCTNCTAGTCCCCAACACTTTGCTTGACCGGGTCTGTAAGTGTTGCGACAGCATGACAAACGATCCTGAGGGCACACGAGTTTGGACTCCCTTGTGGGGAGACGGTTGCCATCTGCTGGTATACTACGCTGTCGGGCGCGGTACTCTAGAGTCGGTGGACAGGCCCTGCGAGGTCGCAGGTTGTAGTGCCCCGGCTGAGGCTGATCCAGCATCCATGACTCCTGTAAAGATGTCATCATTGGCTACATTTTTAGAATTTAATGAAGTGGGATTTCTGAGGAATCTGCCCCTTATTCAGGGCTGAAGCTGTAATTTCTCATATTTCTTCATGAAATTTTAAGGAGGTAATAATATTTGTGATTATTGTGCTTGTAGGACTGACCAGTGGCTGTTCCTGCTATAGGGCTGCAGTCCCCCCCCCCACGCCTTATATTGAATTATTTGTGAATTACAGTAAACAACTTTTAATGTCGCAGCTGCTCTCAATTTAAAAGAAACCTTATTGTGATTGCTTCGAGCTCTCTACTCTGAGTAAGGTGTGTTTACGTAGCTTGTACAGCGCCAAGTATGTGTTGTCTGTGGTGCAGCGCTAGGCTGGGCGGCGTGGCCGGGCTGTGGTGGAGGCAGCCCGCCTGGTCTGGCCTTGCTAGCGCATGCCGGTCGCAGGGACGTGGAGAGCAGCTAGCAGGGGAAGTGGGGTGTCTCGCCCTCTGTGCGCACGTAGGCTGCGCAGCTGCCAATCCTTAGTGGCTGTTGTGGGACAAGCAACTGGCACTCGCGTTTATGTTGCTTTGCTGTCGTCACGCTGGCGATTACTTCAGGTGCGAAGTGAAGCGTTTAGGAGTTTGTAGCTATGCTATTTTCACTGCATTTGAATTTAATTTAACATTAACAGACTAAATGTGGTGAGATTACAAGATATTTGTTTTTCTCAATTATCACTAGAGGTAAAAAAATGAAATTGAAAACAAATAACTTAATAAGTAATTAGCCTTCATCATGTTGGCAGCAGACAAATAAAAGAAAATTTTATTGTAATGTGTATGGTAAGCACAAATGACTATGTGTATGCGAATAAAAAATGCTCTATTTTATTTTAATGAAAAGTATGGTAAAAATATTTTTAACTTATTTAATTAATTTGCTAATTTGTAATGTTGTAAATTACTGTGGTTTAAAAATTGCCAAACAAAATAGCGGGAATATTTTATTGGTACAGCATTAATACGGAATGAGAAAGGAAATTACATCTTAAAATAATTTCTTATCAATAAAAATTTTTTAGACAAAAAATTTTATTACAGGAATTTTTAAAAAATGTGGTACAAAAGTAAAGCCGATTTATCCATGAACCATCATTTTTTAATAATCCTGTATACTGAAATGATAAAGAAAAATTATATCTTTTATTTTTGATTTCTGTAATGAATGTAAGTACTTAATAAAAATCTAATTGAAATGGAAATTTGAAGTTCACTGAATTTGTAGTGCTTGCCAAGCGTTCATTTAGGTTAATACAACGATTTAGGTTTGTCTGTCCATATGTCATTGTTTAGTACTAAAATGTTACGGAAATAATTAGTTGAAACTTAACCTGAAAGGTTGGCAAAAGCTATTTTAAATTCAAGAATTTTATTACAACATTTGTTCCTTCCTTATGCAATCCATTCATGTCTATTATTTTTTTACATGTACTTTAAGGAAATATTTAGGAGCATATTGTTATACTGTTCATACACTAGGCAAGTTTGAATTCACAATTTTTATTGAATTCATTTGATTATTTGCAAGTATTTAGTTAAAAATATATATTAATGAAAAACGTTATGAAATTTTCATATTTTCCTTAAACATTCATTAAAGCTGTGTTCTCATATAATTATATTTCATTTTCTTTTCAGTTTCATGGAGTCCAACAACATATTTTTCTTTTTGTTTTGTGAAAAAAAAGTCACTTTTTTGCTCAACCATAAAATATTGTAAATCTTATTTTCACNATATTTTTCTTTTTGTTTTGTGAAAAAAAAGTCACTTTTTTGCTCAACCATAAAATATTGTAAATCTTATTTTCACGCTTAAAAATTAAAAACTGTTGTGTAGTTCATTACCTCGCTCTCCCCCCTCAAGTATTCAGTATCCCTGTGTTGACACCCACGCGCTGCGACTGGGACTTGCTATCGGTACTTCAACTTCTGTGGGTACAAGGCATCGGTAGCCGGATCCCCTTCGTCATCGCAGCCGAGCTGTTGGTTTGGGTTTGCTTTGTTTGGATATTGTGTTTCCCTCGTAATACAATGTTGTGGATTCTAGGAAAGAATAGCATGAATGACATAAATCGACTGAAGAAGGAGCAGTCTGAGAAACACCCCGGGTTTGCGTCGTACTTGGAGTGTTCAAGTCGAGGACTGCTGACAGGCCTAGCATCATTCACCCTAGGTATGTCTGTATCTAGTGTAGTGAACTGTAGTTGACTAGCGTGTGTTTGTAAACTAGAGGTTCCACTTTTTATTTTTGAGTTGTAAACTAATGATTTCCATTTGTTTTTTTTTTTTTAATAAAAGTTTATGATTTGCTGTGGGCAGTAACACCTCTGTACAACAGTGTTACAACTCAATAAATACAATTTTTTTTCAATTAAATACCTTACAACATACAGTGCAAAAATCCCTGTTAATGTCACAGTTTTACATCTTAAATACAGATGGTTTAATTTTTTTGTGGTATAATTTATCATGACAGTGTGCTAGAGTAAGGCACTTTGCTAATACAGTAAAACAGTGTTATATCTGAACAACCACTTATTTCGAGCCATAACATTGTTGTACTGAGGTATCATATTCTGTAATGTCTTAGTCTTCTGTGGTGAATTTACTTGCACAAGTCTGTACGATCTTACCTTTGTCCTTGATGATGATTTTTTCTTGTTGTATTGTAATTATTATTGTTCGTGGGAAGAACAATTTTCTTGTCATGTTGGAGGCCCTGCTAATACACACCAGGCCAGCGTCATTGTGCCGGTGTTTGTCGTGGCATGTAGTGAGCGTGAGCCTGAATCATTCGTGGTGGCATCCCTGGTTCAGGGTCAGTGATGGCAACTGCTGCCTACAGGAGCTCACCAGTCTGATGTCGTACGGGGTTCTGACGAGTGTAGATTAGGTAGACAGATGTTCATGTTTAGCAGACAGCGGCATAGTGAGTTCCCCTAATGACTTCAAAATACCTGATTTTATCTCATATAAGTTACACATTTTATTTTAAAAAAATTTATTGAAAACTAGGGCAGTAACCTATAAATGAGAAAAATGATTAAGGTGCTGGAAAAAAAAAAATCTGAAATTTTAACCAAGTTTAACTTTACTTACGAACCAAACAGAAGACATTTTAAAAATATTACTGAATAATTAGTTCTTTAAGTATTTACAGAAAAATTGGTTTTTGCCGCTGCCATAATATAGTATAACTGGGTACAACCCTTCCAGACCTGCAAGAAAAAAAATTGCTTTTATGAATATAAATTACACGGGCAAACTGTTTAAACTTCATTTAAAAACAATTTTGCTATGAAGGAAAGTCAAACTTACCATGTTTATTACACGTCGTCGTCGGAAGAATCAGAATGGCCACTTCCACCACGGCTGCTGCTTGTTGAAACATCGCCGTGACTCTGCCACATGTCGTCGTCTTCTATTCCATGAAGCTAATTTTATATTCCTGTCTTCTTAAAACTTTTAGCAATGAGTTCATCAGGGATGAGGGACCAACTCGTTGCAACTCACTCGCATATTTGTTCCGGCGATGGCTGTTTCACTCTTCATGTTGGCGTAGGCTCCCTGTCCGCACTAACAATCCATTCACCATACAAACTGCGCAGATTGTCTTTAAATGGCTTATTGATGCACACGTACAATGGCTGTGGAATCGACGTAAGGCCACCTGGAATAACAACCATCTCAGGTTTTCCTTCATTTAACAGTTTTTTGACAGGCTCCACCAGGTGCCCTTGGAAACTGTCCAAAACCAAAAAAGCTGGTTTAAGTAATGCTCCAGGCCGGTTATTCCACACGCACTTTACCCAGTCCTTCATTAGAGTTTCATCCATCCAGCCTTTATCTTGCACACCCACATGTACACCACGCGCAAACTTTCCTTTTGGCTGCGTTTTTCACTTGAAAATTACATATGGCGGCTATTTCCTCCCGTCTGCTGTTATTGCCAACATAACTGTACACCGTAATTTTTCGTTGCCGGTTGTTTTCACCATTACACTTGAGGATCCTTTTTCAGCTGTTGTGGAATTCCTTGTCATATAGAAAAAAACCTGCGTTTGGTCAGCGTAGCCAATTTGTGACAACAAATATGCTGTGGATTTCCTCTTCTCAATCGCAAACTTGTGGAAGTTTAATACCATGTCAGTATAATCAGCAGGCAGCTTCTGACAGACTGATGCTCTCCTTCGCACATTGACCAATTATTGCGTCTCATAAAACGCACGACCCAGCCAATCACAGCTTTGAAGCAACTGTTATTGATTTTCTTCTCTCTTGCAATTTGCAGAGCCTTTGTTTGCAGCATGTCGTAGGAAATGGCACATCCATTATTCCGTGTCTCGCGTACATATTCAAGCGCACCTGCATCAATTTCCGGGAACTTGCCTTGCTTAGCACCCCTAAATGCTTTTCTCTTCACCTTTGTATTGCTAAGTTCAGTTTTCTGCTTCCTCCAGCCTCGCACTAACTTTTTATTTACTCCGAATTCACGGCCCGCGGCTCGATTTCCATACTCTTCATCGAACAAAATCACTTTGAGTTTGAAACCTGCGGTGTAGGTACTTCGCTTTTCCATCACAAAACTCTGTCGCACTTCTTCACTGCCACAACATCAAAACAACACTAGGTGCTGCGCAAAGACAATATGAGAGAAAGACCTGTAAGTAAAGGCTAACATTTGGTACCCAGAAACCAATGCTAATGTGCTGCTGCTATCGCTGTACATTCCACAGGAAGCTTTCGAGAATAATCAATTATTATATCAGTTATCGTATTGCAATAATCAATTCCGTTTATTTCATTGAATTGTTTTAAAATTTATTTTCCTGTTAAGGATTGCGAAGGGAATTATGTAACGGAATTATTGAAATGCCTTTCTGTATATTGCATGTTTATTTAAAACTTTCAAAGATAAACTGAAGAGATAATGGTTAGTTTTTTGCTTTTAACATACATTGTTAGAAATACTTGAAATATATAAAAAGAAAGCTCAATAAATTTTTTTTGTAAAAATATTGTTTCAAATTAAATTATATGTTTATAAGTTATTTCTTTTTTCCAATAAATATGTAAACTCCGGCAGTCAAGGCTGCATCTCGAGCGCTATATCAGTACATTCCAGGCGAACTACGTCCAACAAACTTACGACGCACTGTGACTGCGCTGTAGGTCTGTATNGAGAAAGACCTGTAAGTAAAGGCTAACATTTGGTACCCAGAAACCAATGCTAATGTGCTGCTGCTATCGCTGTACATTCCACAGGAAGCTTTCGAGAATAATCAATTATTATATCAGTTATCGTATTGCAATAATCAATTCCGTTTATTTCATTGAATTGTTTTAAAATTTATTTTCCTGTTAAGGATTGCGAAGGGAATTATGTAACGGAATTATTGAAATGCCTTTCTGTATATTGCATGTTTATTTAAAACTATCAAAGATAAACTGCAGAGATAATGGTTAGTTTTTTGCTTTTAACATACATTGTTAGAAATACTTGAAATATATAAAAGAAAGCTCAATAAATTTTTTTTGTAAAAATATTGTTTCAAATTAAATTATATGTTTATAAGTTATTTCTTTTTTCCAATAAATATGCAAACTCCGGCAGTCAAGGCTGCATCTCGAGCGCTATATCAGTACATTCCAGGCGAACTACGTCCAACAAACTTACGACGCACTGTGACTGCGCTGTAGGTCTGTAGTTACGCTTGGCAACATCGCTTGCTTGCAAGGACAGCTGCCGCACATCGCGTGCATCAGCCATCCGTGGCGCGGCCGTGTTGTACACAGTTGCACAACTACAAACATGAGCTCAACCTATAATCGACAAATGTAATTTTTTTTTAACACCCCTTGAAAATAAGGGTACGAACTATAAGCGCAGGGGACTTATATATGATAAAATACGGTAGGTTTCTTATGTATGACAAATGGGCCACAACACTTATTACCATACAAATGGAAGAACTTGTCAACATATTTCTTGTAATGGTCTGTACAGATATTCACAACTTCATCCACACCTGCTCTAAGACTAATTAATGTTTTTCCTTCATCACTTATGTCACTTTCAAGTATTAACTCTGATCTAGAGTAAACAATTGCATGACACTCATCCTTAACAAAACAGCCAACAGAACACTCCATTGTCACTGGAATTGAATACAAAACATGCCACCAGGACGGGCAACGAAAGACTGAAGCTCCAGGCAGGATCGCTATAATCATCTGCATGATGCAATCTCATGAAACAGAAACAGTTGCTTCATCTTCAGACTTTCGAACATTACAGATGGGTTACCATTACATGTAATAACATAACTTTAAAAATCTCCTCGTGAATTTTTCCTTTGATTCTTCTTAATTTAAACTGTCTATAATTTTCAAATTACAGTACAGGAGGTAAACATTTATTTATTTATATTTATTTCTGTAGTTGCAAAATTGTGAATGTTTCAGTTGTTCTTTCATTGCGCTGCCTAAGCAGTGTAACACGTGGTCAACCCTGGTCACCCTAATATTATTCACATTCAGAGTGAAGTGAGAAAACATAATGCACAATAGATTAAATTTAAAAATAGACTTTTTTTTTTAAATGTCAGTGTTTCAACAGGGGTGAAAATAACAAAATGGGACAACTCGTTCCATATAGCTATTCATCAAGAGTATCTTTCATAAAAAACTGAAATTTTTATTTTGTCCCCCACATAACTTTTTTTTAACTTCAAAAACAGCAAATTAATTATTTTTCAAGTCAGAGACTATTTCTTCCTAGGAAGGAAGTCTTCAACCCAGATAACTTTGATGTTGCACCATGTTCTACATATAGACACAAGATCAGATCTCTAAACGCAACATTGGTGAAGCAGGGTGGGGTGTAAAGTGGGGTAAAACAGTCATCTAAATGCAGAAAGCAGATGGCCGCCATCTTGAAAATACCAGATTTATTTTATACTATAAATACACCATGTAATAGTATTTTATGTAAGCTATTAAATGACAATAAAAACTCCACAATAGGTGACCTATTAAAAAATCTGCTACTTGTGTAAACCTCCGAAATCTGTGAAATTTGCTTGCTGTGTGTATGAAAAATGGCTGCCATCATCCACTTGTCGTAGGTAAAAATGTAAATTAATGTTTTTCTTTCACCATGAGGATAGTGTAACATAGGAACAAGTTTTTATCAAAATCAAAATTGGTGCTCTTCCAGCCCCTTGCGGATTTCACGCCTACACGTACACCTCTTGGATATAATTTTTTCCCGAAGATACCTACCCATTAAAATAAATTTATGTTTGGTTTAAAATGTGAATAGTTTTTGTGCTAGATATGATTGAAGATGGACTTAACAATGCTTGTTGAAACCAGGCGATGCTAGATGTTTGTAATATTTTGGAAGACAACGGGACGATTAGTGCACGCCTCTTAATGTCATCTTTTTCAGAACATATCTGAGTATTAAATAAATTTATATTTAATTTAACAAAAGTCTAATTTTTACACTAGAAACTATTGAACACGGATTTTATGAAGAAAAAAGCCAATTCCGACCACACGAGCTCTGAATCATGCATATTGTGTATTCGACCATCATCATGCGAACTGTTGAGTCTCACGTGCAGTGCGGCAAAGGCTAGGTGAGAACTCTATGGGTGTGTGGGGGGAAGGGGGAAAGAATTACACTCTCACGGTTAGATCAAATACGATAGGCAGTCCGTCTCTCGGTACTAGTACGGCCACAGCAGGAAGAAGGAGAGAACAAATGTGTAGAGATTTGGGGAAGTTGTTTACAAAAAGAGCATCAAAAAGAATGTGAAAATAAGCATTCTTGTTTTATTGAAGGGATCACAGCTCCAGCTGAGCTCCGTCCAAAACAAAGGAATGCACTACAAGGAGCGCGCTACTATGAACGCGCTCCTTCTAGCCACTGCTAACATGCAATGCTTTCCCAAACAGAAACCCTTACATGTACAAACTATGCTTGAACATACTGGATGCAACACTCTGCTTTGTGATTACTATTAATTTTTATTTGTTTTATTTTTATATTATTCAATAGACACAGTTGATATCAGAATGCTCACTAAATACAGGGCTAGTCAGAAAATGTATCAATAGTTACGTTGCTAAATATAAAATTTAATTAATATTACAATAATAGATAAAGATAATAAAACAATAAACTAGCTATGAATATGCACATAATTATTTAAAAAAGTTGATATAAGATAAAAAAAATGACAATAAATACTTTTATTACTTTAAATTGATAATGTCTGTTTGAATCCTGCTGTAATATACAATAAGACTTTTTTTGCTACAATTTTATTAGGCATGGCACATCAGCATGAAAACCAAACATTTTGCTTTATAACAGCTGTCATTCTTTTTTAAATTATGATCAGTAATTGTTTGTAGTAAATTAAACACAAATGCAGCAGTATATTATTTTAATTTTGGTCCCGCGGGATTCATTGCTACATGCAAGCCTTCTACACTGAACAGGCCAGGAATGCAATGCTAAACCTTGTTTCCGACGTAAACATAAGCCTTGTGCAAAGCTCAGCGTAGTTAATGTTATTGCTGTTGCGGTGGCACTGCCTTTGCATCTTACCTTTTTTTTAGAATCAATAATTATTTGTTTATGTTTTCAGAGTATAAACTAATCACTTTATGAAATGTAATGATATGAAATGTATTTATCTTTGGTTGTAAATAAATTAGCTGTTAAAAATTATTTTATCCCCTGCTGGCTTGCTGAGACCTCTGGTTTGTGTAGTTCTTCGTGCTTTTACTCAAAATGTTTGTTTTGTATTACAATTTGTAAACTGATGACAGTTCTGTAATTTAATGTTGAACATTCTATTCCGGCTGTGTTTGAACTAACCATTTATTATATTAGTATTTTAAAATTTAGTAGCATTCAGTTTGGACGACGTTGATGGTCACTTGTTCAGCGATGGTTGCAATTTCGTAATTCAGTATTTTTGTAAGTTTAGTTTCAAACTAAACATTAGATACTAAAATACCAAATACGTCATTATTTTAGTTGACCAATTCGGGTCACGTGACCTTCTAGTATACTAACTTGAACACGACCTCCGTTGTGATACACTGGTACTTCAGTGCTGCAATTTTAGTTCCACTTATAAGACTGAGCTCACAATAGTCCGTCGTCTGTCCGCCTGTCCGGCGGTCACGTCATCTTCAATCAATTGCAGGGCAACTTTTTTTTACCATCCATAAAATATTTACCAAACTTTAATTTTTGCCGGATAGACAGATGAGACACCTATCTCCTACTGACAACATTCCTTAGACGAGAATACACACTATAAAATAAAATGCAAGCCGGTGGATGTGTGTTTATTTATCTTTGGAGGTAAATTGAGAAATTTAAAATGTAAAAGAAAATCAGTACAAATTCTTATCACGTAAAAAAAACAATTTTTCCAAAAATTTTCTCTCTTTGAAATGTATTTCCAACCAAAATTGACAGACAATGGATTGTTGTTGTGAATCGCTTTCAACTGACGGATGAAAATGACAGACGGACGACGGATGGACGGACGACTGGCGGATGCGACAGATTATTGACTGTGAGTCCAGCCTAAGTCCTTCACAGCCTTTGTGCCAGTCGTATTGTGTCATGCATACGAATGTACAATATTTGTGCAATGTTGTAATTGTAAATTAATATAAAATGACTTCCGTATTGAATTGCTCACTATAGCTGTACAATAAAACCCGGCTTGTTTATGCGGGATGGTATCGCAAGGTGTGAGAGAAAAACCATGCTTTTATATAAATAAATCCAAAAGTCAATAAAATCTCTCTAGACGGAACTAAATACATAATTTGGTGGAAATTACCTTAATTTTGCCAGAGAACTTATGTAGATTTTAATATAAGTTTAGCAACAAAAAATGTTTTTCTATTTTATTTTGTCTTAACTCTTTGTTAAGTACATACAAATTTTGCGAAACAAGTTCCTGTCAACTGGCAAGTTATTTTAAAACACGTTAGCAAACAAAGATCCACCTTTGCAAGTGGATAGATTTACTTGCAATGCGTCTCAGGTGCCTGCTGTCGAATTACAGAAGTTCAACGCCGGAGTAACCTAACTCAGTCAAATATCAAAATGCCTTCTCACAAAGACACGCGGACGATAGCCAAAGGAAAGCTGAATCTGTGCACTACGATATCGAAGTCTTAGCCTGCGTGGAAATTTTTTCCCGCGAAAATCAGGTATCCCTGTTTATGACTTCAGGTGTTAAAAGAAACTTTCTATGTGCATTGTACTTTAGGTGACACAGGACCTCTTTCGTTATCACAGCCAACCAGCTATAGGCTTTGTGTATGGAATTAATGACATGAACCTCGTAGCTTTACAACGTAGAACAATGTTTACTAATCAGTTGCCCACAAGGAACATGATGGGGCATTGAGTTTCGTAGTCTACAGTGCTGATTAAATATGATCTTCAGNGGGGGGGGGGGGGGGGGTCATGTAGCAGCAATCGGAATGCAGCGGCGAGGGAAACGGGATTACTTCTATAAAATGCACTGGAAAACTACAACGTTACATCCAGGACTCTTCCTTCATTCAAACTCCCCACAGCGAGAGTCTAAATTGATACTCGTTGGTAAGGAAAAAAAGGGGGGGAGGGGGTGGAGAATAAACTACCTTTGTACAAACGAAGCATATTTTATGCATATCATATTCTGAACCTACAAAATTCTGTTCTCACGTGAGAGCCTACTTCGCCTGCATACTTATCGCTGAGAATGAAAAATTGTTAGGGACAACAGTTTCATCACTTGTTTGTTCTAGTAGCCGGCCAGGCACACAAATCGCACTTTGCACTGTGTTTTACTGACTTTCGTGTTCGAGCATGAGACTGTTTACTCTCAGACGACTTACATATGCTGTGATTTGGCATTTCGTCTCTTTGACTGTTCTTTCCTGTTCAAGAATAGATCCTGCCAGGATTTTTTTATTATTGTAATGCTGTGAATTCAAAAACTTTATTTGTGACAATATTCCTAAACAAAAAAAAATTGTTTCTTGAAACCTCTCCATTTTTATTACTATCAATAGTAAATTGCTCTACATGTTATGCTTACATGCGTATAAACAATAAAAACACAAATTGGTGGATAAAACGTATGTATAAAAACATTTCCAGTCTTCACACCATTGNATGCGTATAAACAATAAAAACACAAATTGGTGGATAAAACGTATGTATAAAAACATTTCCAGTCTTCACACCATTGAGCTAAACAAACAATATGGCAACCGTTCATAAAAACGTGTTTGAATTTTTCATACGTTCTGATTGGTTGCAAATGTTAGAAAAAAAATTGTCTTTGGGCGCTGATGTGGCCATGGAGTGAACTACAACATGGATCAAACACTGTATTTCCTGCGAACACCTCCACACCATAGTGATTCTCCTCGATATATATTTAATCGTACGTACAACGATAATCTGTCGACCTTGCTACTAATCAATTTATGAATCGTAACTCGTGACGCAAAATTTAGTTTACGTTTTTATAGTCAACAATGTTATCACCACGCAAATAGTTTTGTTATCTGCATGTAAGTGAAGTAAATGAGAGATAATGCTGCATAACAAATGGAAAATTGTAAAACTTAATGTTTGTAAGAGTTATCATGATAAAAAATACTCTATCTGTGGTTTTGATATATTTACACAAGCAATTTCGTCAATGTTTCGGGAATACGGGAATTATTACAGCATTTCGCAAATAAACACAATTTCTCAGTATTTTGCATTATTTCAAGTTATTTTGCAGTTTGCAAAAATGTCTAGGTCCTACCAATTATTTCACTTGTTTAGGACCAACTGGAACATGTGTTGCTTTCCATTGATGTGCAGCCATCTTTGAACTTAATCTTTTTTCAGTATTTAGTATGCTCATGGTATCATCCACAAAAAGTCTGCTGAATCTTCAGAATGGTTTGCCCTTGGGTATTGATTAGATTGATGCAAAATCTGATGTAGTATTTTTGTTCTTGTCATTCCATCAATTTGCAGAAATTAAATGATTGGATAATAGCTAGGATGCTCCTCTTGCTCACAGACTGACCGCCTGCGACTTCCAGGGCGTCCATTCATACAGCAAACGCTCTTATTAATATTGCAATACTGACATTTTTTGGTGGTTGTCTTCATTAAACCGAAACTGCCAAATTGCATTGTCAAAAGGCATCTGCACGTATCTTAATGCAAATCAGCTGTACATGGTCGTAAACACCATGCCGTTCAAGTACAGTTTTGGTAACAGGTTACGTTTGCAGCAGAATGCACTGTTTACAGTCGTTTAGCTCCATAACAGTCACACAAGTGATACTGGAATTTCAGATCTCCAAGTCAGTATCCACCTGGCTGAAACTTTCTTGCGGGACTTGTCACTTGTATTTGAATGTCTCTTGCAGCTCCCAACGGCACACACCTACGTCAGTTGTTTAGACANTTGCGGGACTTGTCACTTGTATTTGAATGTCTCTTGCAGCTCCCAACGGCACACACCTACGTCAGTTGTTTAGACATAAACATCTCAGGCCATAGTTGTAGTGTGTAGTGCTTTGTCAAAGAAATTAAATGCAGAATCTTGTTTTGTGCTAGTTGTGATTTCCTCAAAAACATTTTTCACACGCTTTCCAGTCTATAGAATTCTTTGGATAATATTATTTATATTGAAAATCATGTTGTTAAATCTAANATTTTCACACGCTTTCCAGTCTATAGAATTCTTTGGATAATATTATTTATATTGAAAATCATGTTGTTAAATCTAAGTTAGGAATAAATAATTTTTGAAGGAATTATCATAAGAATTGAAAATCTAAGAAAATTGGATTGGAGACACATCACATCTCTGCTGACCTTTTATGTCTTATGTAGCCACACTTTTTCACCTTAGAGTTACTAATGATCTTTGAACACACTGTATGTTGCAGCTTTTTCTGCAACGTACATAAGCCAGACGCTGCTTCAGAACCGCTTGCCTTACAGCAAGAACGGCATAATTCTGTTCTCGGCGTGCGCGGCCGTGGCCGTGTCGTACCAGGTCACCAGTCGGAGGATGCAGGCGTGCCAGGCGGCGTGGTTGGCAGCAGAGGACAAACACACTTACCTGTCTGGCGTAGGGGAGGCAGACTAGACATGGGAGCGGTTGTGCGGTGGGCGCGGCGCTGCACGCCTGCCGCGTGTCGCGGCGCACGCCTCTGTAGCGTGCAGGNAGCAGCAGTACGAGCAGCTCGCCAGGCGCGTGTTCCACTTGAAGGAGATGGGGCAGCAGGTGCTGGTCGTGCAGCCGTATGTCAAGTGGGGGCACCTCAAGAAGACCAACACCACTCCCAAGTTGCAACTGGCGGAGTCTGTCGCCCTGGTGTCGTCCCTACCCCACTGGAAGGTCGTCGATAAGGTTCGTGTCTTCTTTTCTCACCTTCTGTCTTGCCAAATGCTAACATGGCTCGTGGTAAAAGTGGACTGACCACTTTTCCAGGTAGTTATTTGTGGCATGCTTAAGGTGAGTAGTAGTTAATATTGAATTTTTTCAAAATTTTGTTTTGAGATTTTACATTTGATGAAGATTATAAAGTTTTTAACTTTTCAGCCAAATGCCACCATGAAGTCATTGTTATTGAACGATTTTAAGTAATGATAGAACATTAGACGGGCAGTTTCATAACATAACAGGCGATACTAAAACAATGGGTTTATTTAACCTTGTTTGTGAGTTATAGTCATGTTTGCGCTGCAGTGATCCGGTGTTGCTTATTGTCGCAGGAGGTACTCAAAATGTTCATCTTCAACTTGAATGCAGGCCTGCAGTCATCGTATCATAGACTGTCATGTTCTTTCCAAAATACCAGGTGCAAGCAGCCTTCTTGGATACGCCGACTACTTCAAAACAAATGGACAGGTCATGCAGAACCTACAGTAGAACCGTGATTAAAAGAATGTCGCGGTTCTTGAAATTTTTTTCTGTATTTTGCTGTTTTGTTAAGTTCAAACTTACGTATTTAAACACCCCAGCACCAACATTTCTTATAAAATCTGTTTTTTTTCATAAATGACCACACATTAACGAGAAAAAAAGTTCAAACTTGGTGCACCGCTTACCTTATAACGAGTGGAAGGAAAGAGACGAACAAGGCAGGAGAAAGGGGCAGAAGGGAGGAGATTGGGGGGAAGGTAGAAGGAAGGATGAAATGGTGTGGAGATTTATCTACCATCCAAAGTAATGTAAAACTTATTAAAATGCAACTATCACTTCTAAAACCTTGTTGGTGTGCCACTTGCTATTATGGTCGGCAAGAAACCAGACCACTTTGCCTTCACTACAGTCTAATTAACTCACTTGGCGTGCCAGCGAGGTACTCAAATACAAGTAGCACTATGGGATGCTGCAATAAAAATTCAAGAACTGTTAAAAAAGCTTATCATATAATTCTGTTAAAAGACGTATACATTTTGATGAAACAATTATAATCGATGACAATTATTTCCTTAGCTTACATTAAAAATAGATTCTACTCAAGATAAAATGGAAACCAGCAATCCTGCCAAGACTTAACATGTAGAAAATCAATTACTCAAAATAAGGCAAAATCAGAAAACTGTCTCGTGTTGAAATGATTAAAGTTCAAGCTGGGGCATTACTTAATTAAATTTAACTGAAAAAATGTAAACAAATAGGAAAACAGAAACAAAACATTAATAAAAAAATTTGTTACCGCAACCGGTACATTGGTGATAAGGGAAATTACAGATACTCTTCTGTGGTATCATTTTATTCGGAAGACATTTGATTATTTAATTAGAGTAATATTCAATCCAAAAATCATGTTGATTTTGACATCAGAGATGATTGAACATGGACTTACAGTGCTCGGNAATCATGTTGATTTTGACATCAGAGATGATTGAACATGGACTTACAGTGCTCGGTAAATCCTTGCGCCGCCAGATGTTTTTAACATTTTGAGAGGCAAGAAATTAATTATTATTTTATTATTACATTTAATTTATATTTAATTCAAAACAAAGAGTAATTTTATGCTAGAGATGATTAAACATGCACTTCATGCAAAAAATTGCAAACTTGGTTTTTAGGAGTTNAGTCTTACAGTTACGCAGGGCGGAGAAAGATGAATGATGATGATGGTAGCGTCTTTGTGATCGAGGATGTGGGAACAGGGAAGGAGGCGAGGCTCCCCCCTCACGCCGCACACGTCACGAGGAGGCGCCACAAGGAAACAGTGAAGATCAAGGTCACACCTCATGCATATTTACTAAAATGCAGATCAATAACAATGTTATGTATGCTAAATACGGTATGTTAATTATTTTGTTGTAAAATGTGTGAATAGGAAATAATGTGTTTGTGTAATACTAACATAATTGATTTTAAAACTAAATTTCGGGAGGGGTGCTCTTTTTACGGTACTAGGGGTACAACATTCTCTACAAGGCCTTCCCCAACCCCCCTTAATCGAAAATGTTTCCCTATGCTACCATTTGTGATTCATTGAAAGTGTAATGAACAAGTTGTTATAACGTTACAGGACTTTTACCTATCAATTAGTGGGGAAAAAAAAAATCAGGACATTTGTATTGGTGTGATATTTGAGTAAACTGGTTTCAACTGCTTGGCAAAATGGGGAGAGAGTGAGTGAACAACTGTGTGTGTGGTGCATGTTCTGTAATGTGAGTGGATTCCACAGATGACGGTGTCGCTCACGAGCCTGGGGAAGAAGACCGTGTTCGGGAAAGGAAACCTGGAGATGCTGCGCCACAAGATCAGCAAGGACGAGAAGATCACCGCTGTGTTTCTCAGTGTGAACATGCTGACGAGCCTACAACACAGGTAGACGGGCGGGTCACGTCGTATTGCTATTCAAACACCACGCACATGTTACGTTATCACGTATTGTGGGCCAAATGATGTACAACTGCAAAACTAGTCAAGAAATCTGTAAAAGGTTTGAAACAACGTATGTTCCAACAATTTTCCATGTAGCATATATTTTTCTTTTAAAATACGAAGTTTCTAGGTATTTTACGGTTCCTACATACATAACCAATACAGGAGTTAAGGGTGGGTTAAAATCATCTCAGATTTTCCCAAAATATCTATTGCAACCAATCCTATTCCCAGAAACTGTAATGTGTCCATTAGGGTGGGCTACAAATTTGTTTTTTGATTCACTATACCACGGCAAGCTTGCCTCTAGTGTAGCTTAGCAAAATGCAAAAACAAAATTAATGAATTTTTATAACAAGTAGGTATGGATATATTTTAGTAAAAGAAAGTATAGGAATGATAAATAAATTTAAAAAAATGCATTTTACAATTTATTAGTAGCTTATTATGTTTAAAAAAACATTTTTTTTTCTTAAATTGACAAATTTCCATTGAAACAAAAATTATTTTCCTCTTGTAAAATTTCAGTTTGTAATGAAATATAGTCCTTTACTTGTCTGTACTTTCTTTAGGTAGTTTGACATAATATTTGCTTGAAAAACTAGGCATTGAAGATGTTGAGAGAAGTGTAGTTCTTATAAAACTATCTCTGGAATTGGAGCAGACGACTTTTTGTGACGCCTCGGTTACCAGCTTCACGCATCGTTCTACTGCTTGGGTGTGACATGGCAATTGGTCAAAGTTCCACTCAGCCGCTGTTCCACCTGATTGGACCTTAGACCAAATATCTTGATCGGTGACTTCGCAGCGAAGGAGGTGGTGAGAGTGTAGAAGTCTCCAGTGAATCATCGATGTGGTCTGTACCTGTAGCTAGGAAACTGATTTTGGGTGGTTGAAAACTCCTGATTGACTTTCTTTTAGAAGCTAAGTTTCTAGCCTTTATAATTCTTCTGAAACCTAACTCTCTTATATCATCCCTTTTATCTACTATCATACTCAAAAGCAAGTTTTCTGGATGGGCAAAAAATGTGTTTCTATCATTTACTGGGTCAATGATTTTCAGCAATTTTTCTGACACAAATCTAGACGATTTTATAACTCAAATACATGTTCTGGTCCATTTGTGAAGTATTTACATTTTTTAAATGAAACCATACAGGTATATATGTCTTTAGGAGAAAAGAAACTAAGATCTTGTGTTCGTCTGTTGGGTTTTCAATACTTAAATACAATCGGAGAACTCTGTTCGCCGTTGTTAACCACCTTGAGTGGGAAAGTGTGCCAGGCTCACAAACAGATAAATCTTCAGGACAGCTTGTAACGTTGGATGCTACAGTTACACCGACTATAAGTTGGTGACTTTCACTCGACTAGCTCATAGGTAGTACACGAGACTCAGTAAAATGGACGCTGATTAATTAAGAAATAAATTCAAGTTCCAGAGTATTTTGTTCTATACTTTATTTATCATTTAGTGACACAGTTCACATACGAAGTTCCGGTATGCAGAGTACGAACCGTTCACAGATAAATATACAAGTGCAGAACAGCGCCACCGTCGTTTACAGATTATTCATGTCTCAAAACTTGCATCGCAAGACTAAGTTACGAAGGCAGGAGGGATGTTCGTTCCCTCCTGGCACCCTAACGACCTCCCACACCGGCAGAAATAATTTGATAGAATTATTTAGGTTAAGCCGAAAAGAAATGTAGTGATAAAAGTTTTAACGGTCGCGAGTGCTTGCCGGTGTGGGTGAAGTTCTTCACGCCCGATGCGTCTTCTCCGACAGTTGGTTACTTTTTCTTTTTTAGGCAATAGACACCCAGAGTATTTATTATGCAGGCCTATCGCCCCTTTCTTCTAAGATAAGTGCACGGCATTCAGCAACTGCCAGCAGCGTCATCCAAACTGCATTGTAGGAACTAAGACTGCGCTGTCAACATACAGAAAAACGAACTTCTCGTATAAAACTTGTTGACGCAGCCTGAAAAAAGCTAAATAATGCTGACGCTTAACAAAAACTGAAAAC
>NQII01000134.1:1178144-1267512 GCA_002778355.1 Clitarchus hookeri | reverse complement strand
TTGTTCTTCAATTGTGCGAATAACACCGGTTTTCCACCCCGTATTAGTAACGGTGCCATCACATCCAATTACGTCCAGTTCATGAAGTGAAAATCCAGCTTCAGTCAAATAAGAAAGAATGCTACTGGCAATGTTTTGAGCAGACCCAGAAGAGGGTGAAACATTACCAACGTACACGGAACCTGGTTCTTGTAAAATTGAGTAATGTTCCTCTTCTATGGTTCTTCGAAACTTCTTTGAGTTAACTTTTTCAATCACTAGAGTGTTATCCTTCCTCCCATCAAAATATAGTCCTCGAAGTGGGTTATGCTTGTCCTTATTCTGCATTTGAAGTTCTGAGCGGTTAACAATTTTTTCCCTTCTAAGTTTATTTTTGTCAACAACATGGGTGTGGTCATCATCAGTTACGATGCCAAAATCTTGCAACAGACTTGAGGCGATAGCTGCCGTCGCTCTATCTGATGATCCAAAGCGATCACTAGTCAGCGCAGTATTTTTCAATTTAATGCGCATCTGCCATGGTGACTTAATTTTAGGCTTAAGTTCTTCAAAATCTTTATCGTTGTCATCTTCAATGTGTTCAGATTGCACGAGAGTTTCTGCGTCTACATGTTTTGAGTAAGATGGCTGTGATAATAAATCAATAGTGGACTGAGTTCTTTTATGTTCAACCAACTTCCTATCATGTATTTGGGTAATTTTTTTTTTTCCTTAACGTCCACACTTCCAATTTTACCTATGCCATGCATTCTTTGGAACTACAAGAAATTTAGTTCAATGATGGGTATTTTTTTTGCTTTTTCACAGTTACAGATAATAGAAACAGGACACTCACAAACCTTAGTGACCATTTCACAATTGCAGTCTAATGTTATTTATTTTGCACTTACACGCAGAGACATCAAACAGTAACAAAGATTTTTTTTTTTTAATCTTCAACTCTCCTTTTGAATTTTTCCTTTTCCTTATCACGCTTACAGGACTTCATAAGATTATTATAACTGTCATGGTATGCATGTAAGGCATTACTGTTGGTATTGAAGCTTTATTAAACACAGATTTAACTTGTGGTGCCACAATATTCAAAACCTGAGAAAAATTAACTGACCTGTTGTTTGATTTCAAGGCTAAGTTGTAATTATCTTGGAAACAACACTTGGGAACGTCTTCATAAGTTGGAAGTTTATTCACAGATAACCAACTCCTTTGGGTGGCCAAATAAAGTCGCTGCGAGTAGTTTTCCGTGACACAGTGGTTAATATAATCAATTAATCAAATCAGTCTTTAAGAAACGCGATTAAAACTCACAGGAACAACACACCGCTAGTCTAGTAAACAACTTACAGAAACTGCTGTGTCACGAAGCACACGCATGTGCATCGCGCAGTGCATTGTGGGACGTGGATTTTTTTAATGCTTTGCGCTACCTTAAATTAAGAAATTTAGGTTGTTTTTTTTATTCTAACATGCTCTATTGTCTTTCTTGTAAAGCTTTTTCATCATAGCAGTTTTTTATCTTTTTCGTTTATAGCTTTAAAAAATGAATGAAAACTATTACTTTTTCAATAAATTTTAAATATTCAAGTGCGATGCGCTACCGCCAGACGTAAAGATTTATTAATTTTGTTTTTGCATTTTACTAAGCTACCCTAGTGTTCATTAGTCAGGTTCTAAGGTAAACATTTGACATTCCCTTGAATTGTGCCATGTACTCACATTTATTTTTGGACGCCTTAAAAATGTTTACAATGGGACAGTTCCTAAAATATGCTAATCCCTATTCCAGCATTGATTCTTTGATCTTTAAGCTCAACCTTATTTAAGGAAAATGTGATTTATTTTCTCAAAACCAAATGTAGTTGATTAAAAAATTAAATACTGTGCATATGGGGAAAAGGCTACACGTCAGTTCGATGCCTTGCGCCCAGCGGCGATGCGGCACTGGATGTGCGTGCCAGTGTTGCCCTTATCGCTCCCTTTCTCCTGTAGTGACTCGTTGTAGCCCGGCGGCGCTCGTAACACACATCCCTTGTCAGCTCTGCCCACTAGCAGTGTGATTGCTACCAGCCAGAGTGGCGTGGCGAGGAGGGGTATAAGAAGAGGAGAAGTATGTGAGCCAATACAGAGACAGTGAGGCACGGTAGTAACCAGGTGAGATCTATATCTGTCTGGATTACAAAACGCAAACATGATGCAGCGCGTACTGTAACGGCTTGCAACAAGCAGCTTCAAGTGGGAGGGAGTTACAGTCTTGAGTATCAGCACGTTTGAATCTTCAAAGTTCTCTGGTAATTGGAACCAATGTGGGCCTAATTAGGGCACAACTACCCCACAGTGATAGGTTGGGCTAAAGTTAATCCAGGACAGACTATACCTGACCTGGTTTCCCTAGCTCCAGGCTTGCCCCTCGCAGGTGCTGGCCGGTGCTGCTGTTCTCGTATCGGCAGTGACCGCGATGGTAGTGTTACAGTTGCATCTCTGCAGTGTAGACTGCACTCGTGTGGTTTGTTCTGCCTTCACGTACATCTATTATCCTTTGTGGTTAAGTTGTCGTACCACAGATTGCTCTGGTTTGCTTGTAGCCTGGTGTGAGCAGGATACCCTCTCCTTGTGAGCAGGATACCCTCTCCTTGTGAGCAGGATACCCTCTCCTTGTGAGCAGGATACCCTCTCCTTGTGAGCAGGATACCCTCTCCTTGTGAGCAGGATACCCTCTCCTTGTGAGCAGGATACCCTCTCCTTGTGAGCAGGATACCCTCTCCTTGTGAGCAGGATACCCTCTCCTTGTGAGCAGGATACCCTCTCCTTGTGAGCAGGATACCCTCTCCTTGTGAGCAGGATACCCTCTCCTTGTGAGCAGGATACCCTCTCCTTGTGAGCAGGATACCCTCTCCTTGTGAGCAGGATACCCTCTCCTTGTGAGCAGGATACCCTCTCCTTGTGAGCAGGATACCCTCTCCTTGTGAGCAGGATACCCTCTCCTTGTGAGCAGGATACCCTCTCCTTGTGAGCAGGATACCCTCTCCTTGTGAGCAGGATACCCTCTCCTTGTGAGCAGGATACCCTCTCCTTGTGAGCAGGATACCCTCTCCTTGTGAGCAGGATACCCTCTCCTTGTGAGCAGGATACCCTCTCCTTGTGAGCAGGATACCCTCTCCTTGTGAGCAGGATACCCTCTCCTTGTGAGCAGGATACCCTCTCCTTGTGAGCAGGATACCCTCTCCTTGTGAGCAGGATACCCTCTCCTTGTGAGCAGGATACCCTCTCCTTGTGAGCAGGATACCCTCTCCTTGTGAGCAGGATAGCCTCTCCTTGTGAGCAGGATAGCCTCTCCTTGTGAGCAGGATACCCTCTCCTTGCTCTCCTTCGCAGCTACGGCGTAGTAATAATTGGTGATTAAACTTTGTTCTAGGTTCTCAGCTTCTCAGACAGAAAATATTCAAGTGGTTACAGTTGAGTTCAGGTTGCGTAGAGATGATAGGGAACGCCCATGTGTTTCTATGTGTTTAATGGGAAGTAGTCAATAAATGAGCAGAGACTAAAATATTGTTATTCATGTTATATGTAAATATTTTAGAAACCATTCACTTTTCACTGACAGGATCTATTTATTTCTCCCCCACGCAAAAGCAAATTTTAATCTGATACATTAATTTTGTTTATCGTGTTTTAAAAATATTGGTGGCTTAAACTATGCACTACCTTCAGAAATAGATTTGGTGCAACCTTTCAGTACAAACTGTTTGTGTGAACTCTTTTTTTGTGTAACATGTTCTTTGGCAAGATTTTTCTTTCCATGCCTAGTGCATTTCCTTTTNCTTTGGCAAGATTTTTCTTTCCATGCCTAGTGCATTTCCTTTTGGCCTTATCAGAAATTTGCTGTAGTGTCTGCAGAAAAATTATGTTCACTTAATTTCCTTAATGTGTTCCAGTGACTATTGTTCTTAAATAACTTTGTTCAGTTCTTGAAAACCATGAAAGGTTTTTAAATTGACTTAGCAAAATTCTGTGACCATTGAAAACTTACGGGAAATTATTTAGTTGGTGAATGATGCATACATCATAGACGTTACTAGTTGGTGCAGTTAAAATGTCATTTAAATGTTAGCCAAAACTACAGTCTTATTTCAGTTAACTTTTTTGGTAATGCATAACTCATCTCATTAGGTGACATTCAAATTTTAAAATATTTTATTTTGCAAAAGCAGTTGTGTAATGACTGCGCTTTGNACTCATCTCATTAGGTGACATTCAAATTTTAAAATATTTTATTTTGCAAAAGCAGTTGTGTAATGACTGCGCTTTGCAAAGTATGTATTATGTTAGTTATGTATATTAAAGAGCATGAGATAGATGATTAGCAGGTTCAGTATCTGAAAAAAACTCTTTGTAAGTAAACATAAAAAATTCTTTTAGTTTATTTAAATAACAATTATAGGTAAAGACAATTAAAAAATTATTGTTTCACCGGAAAATGGCTGCAAGCCACAGTAAATAATATAGAAAAAGCTATCTTTATTATAACAGTACTTAATTCTCTAACAAAATCCAATAAAATTGCATGATTTTGGTTACAGTTTGGTGGCAGAGTTCTCAGAAAATTTTATAATTTTGTCTTTTTTTTATATATCACATGTTGATACATAGTTGCAATAAGTGAATACATATTAGTGCTTTTTGTAAAAGTCCAATATGATTGTTGTACAAACATTTCTGAGGCTATTGATTTGGATTAATTAATTAAACATTTTACTTTAATTTCAGAGAATTAACAGCAGCATTTGGTGTTACTGTATACGATCGCTACATGATTGTACTGCAAATATTCAGGGACCATGCGCGTACGGCAGAGGCTAAACTGCAAATAGCCATGGCGGAGATTCATTATTTGAGGTAAGTGACGGTTATCATAGTTTNCGTACGGCAGAGGCTAAACTGCAAATAGCCATGGCGGAGATTCATTATTTGAGGTAAGTGACGGTTATCATAGTTTAAGTGACGATTATCATAGTTTGTAACAGAATAGAAGACAGTGTATGCGCACACATGCAAGACAGAAATTAATTTCTCTCTCTGTGCATTTTACCACCTTAACAANTTTCTCTCTCTGTGCATTTTACCACCTTAACAAATGGGAAGGTTTTACTATATATGTCAGTTTCTTCTAATTATTTTTATGTAAATGGAGGATTAACTATTTGTTTCTGAGCAAAAAAGACACATTTCAGTTCTATTAGCTGGAACAAAAGATAATTTCAGATACAGTAGAACCGCACTGATGCAACCATTTTTTTATGGCCACCTCTCTTTTATGACCTGTTATCGAGAAACAGTTAAAAATTTGAAGTNCGTACGGCAGAGGCTAAACTGCAAATAGCCATGGCGGAGATTCATTATTTGAGGTAAGTGACGGTTATCATAGTTTGTAACAGAATAGAAGACAGTGTATGCGCACACATGCAAGACAGAAATTAATTTCTCTCTCTGTGCATTTTACCACCTTAACAATTGGGAAGGGTTTTACTGTATGTGTCAGTTTCTTCTAATTATTTTTATGTAAATGGAGGATTAACTATTTGTTTCTGAGCAGAAAAGACACATTTCAGTTCTATTAGCTGGAACAAAAGATAATTTCAGATACAGTAGAACCACACTGATGCAACCATTTTTTTATGGCCACCTCTCTTTTATGACCTGTTATCGAGAAACAGTTAAAAATTTGAAGTNGCACTGATGCAACCATTTTTTTATGGCCACCTCTCTTTTATGACCTGTTATCGAGAAACAGTTAAAAATTTGAAGTAAAAAGTAGAAAATGTTAGGAAAATTGGTTGAAAAATAAGTAATAAGTTTGTTGCACTTCTTATGATTGCAGTGTATATGGTTAGGCTGTCCGTACCAGCCAATACCTATTGAATCTGCCTTCCCCTCCCCCACACTAGTCGGTATGTTTCCGCACCTGCAACGTAGGTAGCTATCGCATGTCGCGTGCTTATCTTGCCATTGCGATCTCGTTTGATGGTGGAAATGCCGCCTTCTTTCTTTGTCTATTATGACTTGTATTTGTGCACTGTTGTTGATGACCTGTGCCTTTTTTTTTATTTGATACGANTCTTTCTTTGTCTATTATGACTTGGATTTGTGCACTGTTGTTGATGACCTGTGCCTTTTTTTTTATTTGATACGAAGTTTTCAATTTTAGTAAAATGAGTGGAAAATGGGGCAGTACAAATCTCATCCCTTGATTTTGCAAGAAAAAAAAACCAATAAATAGCATTTTAAAAATTAAACAAACTGTGCCCATCTCAGTTTTAATTATCATCTAAAAAGTAATGCATTTTGGATCTCGGTGGACGACGATTCCGAAACGATGAGGAGGTGAAAGCAGCTGTCTCCAGGTGGTTGCATAGCGCTGGAGGAGATGTCGACGCATCCGGAATCGAAAAGGTGGTTGACCGTACCGAGAAATGTTTACAGTCTCTTGGGGACCATGTGCAAAAGTGAACTTACATTGTATGTTGTCATAGCCGTGTTGCCTATGTATAGGTGGATTCATACATAGCCATAACGTGTAAGTGTAACTTATTTATTGATTTGCCCTTGTATTATACATTTCAAAGCAAACACAAATTACACATTTTAAGTACTGTACTGTATGTAGTACAGTCCACTACACTTTATCTGATATTTATGTTGCACCGAGTGTAGTGTAATTCACGGCACATCGAGTATTCACAGCTTAGCCTGCACCGGCACCAGGCGCGCGGCACGGAGCGACAAGCGGTGCGTAGTGTGTGTGCGTGCGTGCGTCGCTTCCTCAACGTGCACACAGACCCGTCCTTGAGATGGCAGAGTGAGTTGCAATGCAGTAAAGACAATAACAGGACTTAAGATGATGCAACCTGGCATATAAACAATACAGTACACACCCCATTAAAAAAACCCCTTACAATACAAATGCAGAACCTATCGTTAACTTTTGTTAAAACAAGGAAAACACATTTTAAAAAAGTCTAAATTTATTCATTTCAAAGTTTGTGACAACCATAATGAAGTTTACAAAAGCCTAAGCACTCACCTCTATCAATAAGTGTAGACTGCTTTCTCATTCAGTCTCAATAGGCTGGGTTGAAACATCTTAGTAAATATAAAATTACTTCCTGCCATCTTTAATTACTTGGAGCGTATTAAAATTTTACTGACTCGGGCGTTCAAGGAAGTGGCCAGTGTCCTTGACGTAGGACGGAAGTTGCTGTACCCAAGGTGGAAGGTGGGCATCTACAAGGGCTGAGATTCTCTCAGTGGGGCTGCCAATCCCTGATACAATGGGACGTTCTGGGAGAGGCCGTTGTTCCTTGTGTTTCTTCGGAAGCAGGTATTGAACAACTGAATGATTATTTACAGGATGGCAGGAAATTATTTTATATTTACTAAAGTGGTGGGCAGTTTTTTTTATAATTTTATATGTGTTATATCAGATATTGGTTATTAATGATTTACTATGGCAACGTAATTTTTAGTGAAAATATCTTTCAAATACTATTAACTTCAGGCAGAGATGGTGTTCATAATTTAGGTAATTTTTTAAAATTTCAATATATTGTATTTATGAGCCAGTGTGTGTGTGTTTGCTACTTGAAATAGCAGGTTTATTACAATGACTAGACATTGTGGTTCCGCAACAGCGTGATGCGACGTGGCATGACGAGCTGTAGCCGGAGTCATACTGACTGGCTGTTGCTGACCAACGGCACGAAGTACGTTGTAGACATTGCTTTGATATTGTCTGTCAGACGATGACGGAGAATAAGCACCAATAAATACTTATTTTTGTAAAAAAAAAAAAAAAAAAAAAATGGGACAGTGCGTAGCAAGAGAATTAAAAACACTTGGTACAGTTATTTGTTTCTACAACTAAAGTGAATTATTTGTTGCTGAGAATCTATTCTCAAATGTGTTAAGTTGTAAAGGCTGTTTCTCCCTGGGTGTAAGTGTACTCCACTTGCTGCTTGTAGCGTATTCACTCCAAGTACACATCAGCACAGTCTGAGATGGCCTTCGTCACCGACCAAGTGTTGCTTGATAGTGAAACAGCATTGAATTTGGTTTTTTTGTGCCGGACATGTTGTATCGCGTCGTGTCGCTGTATTGTGAAACCAGTTGTAAGTACGATGGAAACTTTCACAGATAAGTTACATTAGTTTAATTTTACTTGATGGGATAGTTTCTTGTATGATCTTTGGTATACTGGAGTTCTGAGGAAGAAGTGGGGAATGTACAGGATATTCAGTTTACAGCCTTGCTGGGCACCCTGTTTTCGCACCAGAGTTGATTCATCATGGATTTCATGCAACCAATTGCAAATTTTGGGGTCAAGAGTGGGTCAGACACACACACACAATGGATGACAACAAACTTTTCACACGGTTGTGCAATCGCAACGTTTTGCTGTTCTGGGCCAGCTTCATCAGGCGGCGGGTGAGTTGTAGGACACACTCACCGTCAGAGAATGCAGGTTTCATAATCTCAAGGCTTCATCCCTGGCTTGTGGTGGCATGGTTAAAAGTGGTAGTTTTGGGGTTAGGCCTTTTGGGGAGGAATAGGCTTAACATAAGGCAGGACAGAAGAAAAGTTGCGTGGTTTCAGACAACAAACATTTTTTTTTAGCATCCTACAAAACATTTTTTAACCAGAAATTGTGTATTTCCGTGGTGTCAGAAATGTTGCCAGACTCGTGTGTTTATAATCAAGGCAGAGATTAACTTGCAAAACTTCTGGGTAATGTGCGGGAAGTTGCAAATACGTGAATAATAATTTGAAAAACCGTGAAGTAGTGCTGGGAACGAGGTATATGTTAGGAAGACAAGAAATGAAAGTGTACAATACACAGGCATTTAGATAGTTACACAAAGGATGGACACAAGATGGTGGGAGAGTAAAACATAAACATTTGTGTNTTATAATCAAGGCAGAGATTAACTTGCAAAACTTCTGGGTAATGTGCGGGAAGTTGCAAATACGTGAATAATAATTCAAAAAACCGTGAAGTAGTGCTGGGAACGAGGTATATGTTAGGAAGACAAGAAATGAAAGTGTAGAATACACAGGCATTTAGATAGTTACACAAAGGATGGACACAAGATGGTGGGAGAGTAAAACATAAACATTTGTGTTAAGGTTAACTTAGGCCGCTAGGCCACCAAAAATATGTAAAAGGACAGAAATTCAAGTACTCACAGCCTAGTACTTGTCGACAGGTGCACACACACAAAGGAAGACACATTTTTCACGTGGTCACGCAAGTGTGTGAAAAATGTGTCATCCTTTGTGTGTGTGTGTGTGCATGTGTGTGCGTGCATGTGTGCGTGCGTGCGTGCGCGTGCGTGCCTGTCAACAAGTACCAAACTGTGAGTACTCGAATTTCTGTCCTTTTACATATTTTTCTATCCAGTAGTAGGGTAGATATGTGGAATACATGATGCATTATGTATACTCATTTTTCAACAGAAAACACCTCCACATGTGTTTTTTAATTTACTACAGAATGTTAATGTGCTATCTTATTTGAATGGCAGATTGTCACTTAGAACCAGCGATGATTGGATTGCAAATATTGGGAAGAATATTTCTCCAAGCCAGAGCATTGGAGAGTTGTCCATTGAGTCTCGCAAGAAGGTACTTAGTCATCAAGAGAGGAAAGTGAAGGAAGCCATCCAGCTGATGTCTGAGCAGCGCAAATTGCTGCGCAGGAACCGCTCTAGGGTCGACTCTCATCCAGTTGTGGCTGTCGTGGGATACACCAACGCAGGTACGTCACTGGAACTGCTGCATCTCCAAGGTGACGTAGCTCCCTGGATAGTTTTAATGATTGACAACAAAGTGGTGCGCATGAACATTTGTCTCATCCACACACGTAGTATTCACAAGCATGCATTTTAACAACGTAGTGTGTGAATTTTTAATACAATAGTTTGAAGTGTTGAAGGNTCGAGTCTCGCAAGAAGGTACTTAGTCATCAAGAGAGGAAAGTGAAGGAAGCCATCCAGCTGATGTCTGAGCAGCGTAAATTGCTGCGCAGGAACCGCTCTAGGGTCGGCTCTCATCCAGTTGTGGCTGTCGTGGGATACACCAACGCAGGTACGTCACTGGAACTGCTGCATCTCCAGGGTGACGTAGCTCCCTGGATAGTTTTAATGATTGA
Organism: Clitarchus hookeri; assembly: GCA_002778355.1. Lineage (NCBI taxonomy): Eukaryota > Metazoa > Arthropoda > Insecta > Phasmatodea > Phasmatidae > Clitarchus > Clitarchus hookeri. The sequence continues at coordinate 1,257,311 of NQII01000134.1, read as the reverse complement.
CAACTAAGTGGTGCGCATGAACATTTGTCTCAGCCACATACGTAGTATTCACAAGCATGCATTTTAACAACGTAGTGTGTGAATTTTTAATACAATAGTTTGAAGTGTTGAAGGCTCTCAAAAATATAATTCATTAGTTATAGCCCCCCTCCACCACCCTCAGAGCCACCAGGAAGCTGTTGTTCTGTTGACAAGGTTGTTTAGTGGCTGGGGCCCTTTTGCTGTAACTTTATCACTCGTCTAGTGACTTGTGGAGATGCCAAGAGAGCTCAAGGTGAGTAGTAGCATGAGTCGGGGCAAAAGTAGTTGCAATGTTTCTTAGGCTTAGCAGATGTCCGGCAAATGCCACGTGACAATTATCAGTGGTGCCTGCTGGGCTCTGGGCGGGGTCTATGACAAGGTTGGTACTAGCCTCGGTACGTGGAAGTATCCTAGCCTAATGCAGGGGGGAGGCATCTGAAGAGAGACAGTCTAGTGCATGATGCATGGCAGTCGGTCTTGCAGAAGAGTTTTGAAGACAAGCAATGCTGACAGCGAGGTGAGCAGGTATATCTGCTAGGCAAACGAACACGAACTATCCCAAGGAGCCTGTAATAGTCTTATTTATACTCGTCTGTGTTGAGCAAATGAGAGAGAGAGAGAGCCTGTCGCTCTTGTATGGGCAGTATGTGTGTTCATGAACACAGGCTAAAATGTCGATCCAAGGGGCAGAATGCAACCGGGTTGCCCAGGCAGGGCATAATATGCAGCATGGGTTGGCTACACTTAGGCACTCTCAGAGTCATGTTGACCATCTAGGTTGGCGGGGGCAGGGGTCTTCTGTGCCTGGTTAGTTTGTGTCTGGCACGTGTGTTATCACAGTTAGTTTTCCCCTGCACTGCTTACACTTAGTTGGCACAATAATTAATTGGTTGGTTTAGGCAGTCTGTAAACGCGGAATTGGTTACCTAGAGGTCTTCTCTTCCAAAGTCCATGTGGAGAGTCACTGTTCAGGTTCACTGGTCACTGCGGCCTTGGCGTCCACTTAAGGCAACGTGTTGGGGGTATGGCCATGTTAAGCATTTTGGTTGGTCGCCAGGGCGACTCTTTGTACCGGCCGACCAAGGTTGCCGACGGCGGCAAGGGCTCTTGGGGCTTCCTCCCCTCATCGGCTAGGTTGTGCACCTCGTGCACCCGGGTAGTCGTCAGTAGTGAGGGCTCTTGGGCCCCTCCCACTTTGTCAGCTCTGCTGGGCTCATCTGCGTCGGAGGCGGCCGGTGAGGTATCAGAGCCGTCCAGCACCGAGGTTCTGCTGCTGCCCGCATCCGCTAGGGTGACTGTCGGAGGCAAGGGCTCTTGGGTTTCCCCCACCTCCTCGACTTGGTCTGGCTCTTCTGTGGTGGCATTTGGTGGTGTGAGGACTCACTTAGAAGTACAATCCAGTGGGTTTCTCCATGATATCTACAACCCAGCCGGGGATGATCCTCCTCGCCCTTGGTCGGGACCATCTTCATCGGAAGCTTGTCGGCGTGGGGGGTAATGTCCGGAGGGACCGCTCCTCGTGGTGGCTGGTAAAGTTTCTTGTGTTCTGCCCTTGGCTCGGCCTGGGTTATCTCTTTCAGGGTAGTTGAAAGCGTGGGTTCTGTCGGCCGGGGCGGCGAGTGTTCTCGGGGTCAAGGTCTTGTGGCGCCTTCCTCCTCAATTTCAGGTGGGTCGTCAACCTCTTGTTCGTTGGCGTTGACCTCCGCCCCTGGGTCTCCACCAGGTACTGAGAACCATGTTCCGGCTACGTAGGGTTTAATCTGTGCTTGTGGTCGGCGTGTGACCTCGTTCTCTGTCTCGGGATTCGGTGGTTTGGGGTGACGTGGGGGTCTCCTGGCTCGTTGTCTCACCTCCAGTTGTCGCTGTGCTCCATTTTACGTCGTGGGGCTGTATGCTGGGATGTGACTTTGGTGCTTCGTTGTGCGTGTGTGTGTGTGTGTCTATATATATATATATAAGTTCGACATGTAGGCATATCATATTTCACACATGTTTACATGGAAATTAAGTTTGTACAGTATTACATGTATTTATTTTCATTACAAGACAAAATTAACTTCATAAAGCTCAGTTTATAAAACACAAAAACCCTTCACTTTCTAACTGCCAGGCACAATCTAAAACAATTACTATTTTTTGGCATTCTGGTTTTGCGACGTAAGCAGGCAATTACAAACACCACCCTCGCTCAATAGTTACAAATGCTGTATTTTCTCGTTGTCAACAACCTAACCACAAAGCACAGAAAATGAGTAAAGTCTGCAGTGTTTACTAATACCGTGCAAATGTTTAGTGCGTAATTATTACATTCAACAAAAAAAAAATATTCATCTCTGTTATGTATATGCACTATTTACTTACGTCATATCACCAACATTTTTGGGAACATGTTTGTTTACAAAAAAAATCACGTTCAGGCGTGATTCTACCCGTGAATGAGCACTATAGTAATTTGGGTGAGTTTATATTGAATCGTATTTGCAACAATAATCTCCCAACCTTGCTACCAATCAATTTAAGAATCGTTCTCGTGACGTAAAATTTTGTTAGTGTAGGTTTTTATGGTCTGCGTAATCACTACGTAAATAGTTTTGTTATCCGCACGTATGTGAAGTAAATAAGAGATAATGCTGTGTAACAAATGGAAAATTGTAAAATGTATTGTTTGTAAGAGTGTTCATGGTAGAAGCTCCATTGTGGTTTTGGATTCACTTACACAAGCAATTTCGTCAATGTGCGAATACGCGAATTATTACAGAATTTCACAAATACACACGTTTTCTCATGGCATGAGAGTGTTCTACTAAGGCAAAATTTCTTGTTAATCTGAGCATTATAGTTACTAATTGGTCAAAAAATATTGACGAATTTCATGGTTACATATTTTCAAACATTACTATGATGGCATGTTAGCCTGATAATGACAAGAGGACGATACTACCAAACAAATGTTTGCACATAATAAATCCATAAAAATGCTATATTAAGGTTTGTTGTTTAATCTTGCGTATTTTATGGCTTATTATTTTAATAAAAGCATTTCCAAACCTCTTGCATGAAATGTATGCACCTCACTAAATAAAATGCTATATGCCCCATTAAGTTTGTTGCCTCATTTTGCAATTGTACCACTTTTTCGGAAACAACCTCTATATATTTGGACGTTATTAAATTATTTCAGTTACATGAAACAACATTTCATTTGAGAATTATTAGATATGTTTTTAAATATATTAATTCATCAGCAGTATAAATTCCATGTAATGAAAGTTATGTGAGAATGTCAAACAAAGTATTATATTTTATTTTCTTGTGCAGCAGTACGAGAAACACAAATTATTATTTTAAGTTTTACAAATTATTTTGTAGAGGGAACAGGAGAGTGGAAAATTGTATTTGGCTTTGAACTACTTGGTAATCGATTTGTGGCTGATGAATTGAGAAACGTCAGGAGGAAATTATCATTGGATCCTTTGCCAGGTGAGGGTGACGACGCCGAATAGAAAAGCACCATTAATAAGAACTCGTCAACATTATCAGTTGTAAACAGGTAAATCAAACAACATTAAGATTATTATATATCTTTCCTACAATTTGTTATGCTAACGTGCAATTCTCTCAATTTTTTTTATTAGTGTTATGATTTCCATTTAGCAAAACATTTTTTCAGTTGCATATTTTTGCGTAATTAGCTGTCAAAGTTACAATTTTTTTTGTGTTAGGAACAGTAAAAACTAAACAATTTACTTTAATTATATATAAGGTCAATAGCCCTTTTTTTTATGAGAAAACGCATGTATGATTTCTATACATAAAATTCTCATCTTTATCACACTTGGAAATTCGTCAAAAATTTTGCAACATTTCTTTGAGTTCAATTGCATTATGTTTATGAGTGCTGAATACGCCAATAATGTCATTAAATTTCACAAAAAATTTTTGTTACCAATAGGCTTATTTCAGTTGAGTGAGTTGTTTGGTCTTTCTTATTCCTAAAACACAAAAGTATCAAAATTATGACTTTGACAACTAATCATGCAAAAACTATGTAACTGAAAAAACTTTCTACTGTGTGAAAGCATGCGATTAATGACGTCTACATATTGATTAAAGTTTCGCATAAGTAGGCATATAAAGAAATAAGCTGAACGATATGATACACGAACGAACGATGTGACCAACGCTGTGACACCAGGAAATGAGCTACCATTAGAGTCCAATTACTTTCTAAGTGGGATGGAATTGGAATATGGTAACATTGCGGTACATTAAATGGATTGCATCAAATAAAACTTATATGTTTAGAGCTACCAACTGCCAGGTTACACAAAGTACTCAAAGACGATCAACCATTCAAATAATTTATTTCCTTTTATTTATCCCCAAAGTGTTGTGCGTTTAACTGATTTAAGGTAAATCTCTGTGTATAAAATGAAGTACCCAGCTGACTGACTGACTGATCGACTCATCAACATACAGCCCAAACCACTGGATGCAGAAACATGACAATTTAGGGATAACTTGCCCATAGGGTGGAGGCGCCCACTAAGAAGGTGTTTTTCGAAATTCGACCAGTAAGAAGGTGAAAAGAAGTGAAATATGTTGTCGAGTTCTCCACAATAGCGCATTAACCAAATGAGATAATAGACATGATTTTGACTTTAAAGTATAACCTATATAAATACCTAAACATATGTTTGAGGATTTTTGGGAATTCAACCCCTTAGAGATTGAAAAGGGGTAAAATGTGTTTTTGAGTTCTCCTCAATGGCCTTATTAACCAGATGAGATATCGTCATCCTATATTCCGAAATTCAACCTCTAAAAATGTGAAAAGGGGTAAAATATACGTTTCAGAGGTGTCCTCTGAATCTCATTAACTAGATAATATGTCTATATTCTTTCTGCTTTAAAATATTACCTATGTAAATGCCCAAAAAGTAGTTTTGAGATTTTTTGAAATTCGACCCTTAAGAGGGCGAAAAGTGCACAATTTTGTTTCGAGGCCACCTCAATAGTTTATTTACTCTATAATCTACTGTTATACTCTTTGCTTTCAAGGGCTGCCTATTCTAATGCGTAAAAACCAATTTCAGGATATAAAGTTCAAATACCTTGTTATATGAAAAAGGATAAAATGGTTTTTGATGTTATGTAACCTATATTGTATTGTCTCCATGCCTGCAAATTCATACCAATATATTTTTTTATAAAATTTTAATTGAAAAATGTATGAATAAAAAGGAAGTTTCCCTCTCATTTAAATACATTTTTTTAAAGTCCGTTACAGTTGTAATCAATATTAAATAACTCATTTTCATGCATTGTGCGGCCGGTGATATACATAGCGCTGTGTTCTTATTTTCCCTACTAAATTCCTTATACTTATACGCTGTTAATAATTTCATACTTTGTTTTGTATTAAAATTGTTACATAGTGCCCATGGCGGCTGCACAGTAATCAATCTCTGTGTTACAACATTAATTTTTTGCAAATAAAACAGTCAGAATCATAAACTCTCAAAACACAACTGTCGAAATCACGTGTTATAGCAATGGCGAGGATGTTCGTTTACATTTGGTTTTCCACCAAATCAGAGTTTTTGTTCACGTGCATATATTCCAGTAGCATAAATAATAGAAATACTTAGAAGACAAAACTCAGTTTATTCAATCTTTATAGTCTGCTATTTTAAAGTGAATTGACAAAACGTTTCAAGAAAATATAAGAAAATGTTACGAGGATTGAGCAACGTTAATAATTTAACAATTTAATACTCTATTTCTCTACGGCCATAAATAAGGCACATGAACAGTCGCTATTGGTGGCCGGGATCGTAGAGTAAATATATGGATAGAGTGCTCGACTTACATGTGCGATAGCCACTCACCGTGTCCCATCATTGGGCTGCTTTTCCGACTACACAACTGTCAAAAACCACGTGGATAACATTTGAGGATAGAACGCTTCATATATAAAAAAAGTACTTTGCATTGTTTGTAAACTTCCTTCAACCAATTTATAACGCAATTATATTATATTGAAGTTGGCAAAAGCATTTTATTCATGTAAAATGGCATGTCATTTGAGAATTAAAATTTAAAAAATGTGTTTAACACTGTTGCCCACGTGACCTCGACAGTAGTTCGGGAATTTGGGGTAGGTCATGGTAGCTACTTGATCTTTAGTCTACGGTAGAGCTAGAGTTGAGGAAGTCTTCTCACGTGGGCTGCTATGCATGACCTGCTCCAGAGTAAGTTCATCTTAGTAATATTAGCACTTGAGAGCTGGACCACTAATATGGAGTACAAAGTGGTCCTTCGGTCAAATACAGACGAGGCTTCATGTATTACATGCTGACTAAGCTGCAAGCAGAATGCTACTTGTGCATAAAACTGACAAAATGCATTTACACTAAATCAATTGTTTGTTCAACTTAAATTAGGCACATTTCATGTTCGTTATATTAAAAAGAGCAGCGGTTTTTACTTTTAGCTATATTTTAACATAATTTGGAAACTTCTTCTTGTTTATTGCACAGATTACTATTTCAAAACATATAGATTATTGTGTGTCTGTAGGTAATTAAATATCATCATGTATGATTGTGGTTCAATTATGCTGAATCAGCACAAAGTGTGTAGGCTTTTATGAACTTAAATTCGTTATAGTATTTTAGGTATTCCGGCAGAGCATTCCGATGTCTGCAGGAGAGAAAACTGAAAGATTTCTAGAAATTGTAGCCTAAATGTCATAAAAGTTGTAACATTTTTGTGTGTCTGGTTTTGTTTGAATGGTGCAGCTTCATTTTATAGAGATTGTTCACACAGTGTAGGATATCAGTTTCTGTGTGAGAAGATTTTTTGTTGTGTTAAGCCAATTTGAACATATTACAAAGTGTGCTCTTTTTTTAAGATTGTAAAAAAAACGAATAAAGCAATTTGAACTTATTGTATTGTTACAATTTCTGACAAAGGCAGTAGGCTAAACCATGTTCATTAATGGATATAGGACTTAATTAAATAAAACCATCAATTATAGTTTCCTAATTTTATTTATGATATCTATGAACAAAATTCTTTTGGCCCCCAACATCTCACAATACATTGCTATCACTTGCTGTTTACAATTAATGAATTCAATCAATAAAGTTTACAAATACNTTTTATAGAGATTGTTCACACAGTGTAGGATATCAGTTTCTGTGTGAGAAGATTTTTTGTTGTGTTAAGCCAATTTTAACATATTACAAAGTGTGTAAAAAAAACGAATAAAGCAATTTGAACTTATTGTATTGTTACAATTTCTGACAAAGTCAGTAGGCTAAACCATGTTCATTAATGGATATAGGACTTAATTAAATAAAACCGTCAATTATAGTTTCCTAATTTTATTTATGATATCTATGAACAAAATTCTTTTGGCCCAACATCTCACAATACATTGCTATCACTTGCTGTTTACAATTAATGAATTCAATCAATAAAGTTTACAAATACCNCCCAACATCTCACAATACATTGCTATCACTTGCTGTTTACAATTAATGAATTCAATCAATAAAGTTTACAAATACCTCAAAGAAATTAATATAATTAAATTATTAAAAATCAGTCCTAATAGACAGTGTATCAAAACCTAATGAATTACTTTATAAATTATGTGTCTATATTAGACAGTTCTGATATTTACAATAAAGTCGGTATCACATGTTCATACAGTTCCACCTCAGTTTAGTTCAGGTCCAACCAGTCTGCCATGTTCTAGATATTTTGGAGTGCCCTCGCGCACAGTAGCCTTCACTCGTCGTTCACACCACAAACACCTCATCTGCCGTCGTCGTCCGTTCTCTTCACCCATGCCCCGGTTACTGCACTCGCCAGAAGACTTCTACCAAGACTACCAACCCTTGGACCGCTGAAATATTTATAGGGTCGTAGGCCATCGCCCAGACATTTCTCTAAATGTCGCGTAGCTCCGAGGGTTCTAGTTCCCAGAATATTCTTTTGCATCCTCTAAACTCATCGGCTGAGTGGTTAGCCTGCTTGCCTCCCACCAAGGCAAACCGGGTTCAATCCCTGAGCGGGTCACTGAATTTTCGCATGTGGGAATTGTGCCGGACAACGCCGTTGGTCGGCGGGTTTTCTCGGGGATTTCCCGTTTCCCCCGCCCTTTCATTCTAGCGCCGCTCCATACTCACCTCAATCATCCTCATCGGCTCTCAAGACCTCGCTGTTAAGAGCCACCCAAATTTCTTAACTCACTCTCTTAAGAAATAGATCTGCAGCTACATGATTGCAAGAATCTTTGTTCAAGATAACCATGATATTTAACATTTAATATAATAATACAGTATTTATTTACCTGACCATTACAAAAACGTCACTTTGTTGTTTATTACACACTTTGATATAAATATGAGACTTTCAGTCGATACTGGGACCATGGTGGTGGANACGTCACTTTGTTGTTTATTACACACTTTGATATAAATATGAGACTTTCAGTCGATACTGGGACCATGGTGGTGGAGCAGCCAGACTACTCGCCTCCCACCTAGAGGAACCGGTTAAATTCCAGGCAGGGACGATGCTGGTTGGCAGGTTTTCTCAGGGATCTCCCGTTTCACCTGTCCTTGAATTCCAATGCTGCTCCATACTCCCCTGGCTTCACCTTCATCTGCTCTCAAGACCTCGATGTTAAGAACTGCCCAAATCTCTCCACTTCGGTCCAGTTGATGCTGCCAGAGGAGAAGCAATACAGCTGTAACAATAAACAAAAATACCAAATAGCTGTGGGTAGAATAAAAGTTGGCTGCTATCACATAACCCCAAACATTGCTTTGCACAACTTTAAAACCTATAGATATTTAAAGGGACAAGAAATCAAGTACTCGCAGTCTAGTACTTGTCGACTTGTGTGCGTGTGCGCGCGAGCGTGTTTGAGTGCACGTGCACACGTGCATGCTCGTGTTTGTGTGTCAACAAGTACTAGGCTGTGAGTACTTGAATTCCTTTCCTTTTATATATTCTTGGTATCCTAGCAGCGTACTTGTAACCTTAAATCCTATAGAATTCACACCACTATTCTCACAACTAATGAGACTTATTAATTTAACAATTAATTTCAAAAGAAAGCATAGTAAATTTTTTGTTTTGGTGAAAAGCACCATGAGACAGTGCATTGTTTTCAAAGTTATATGAAACATTTATCTTACAACACATTTACCATTGTTTCATTCACGCAAGCATTAAGAAAGTTCACCACAATGAAGCATTTCTCTCTTGCAGCCATTAAAATATAAAATGTATTCAGAGCATACAAATGCGTAGTTACTGTTTTCATCTTAGTATACACGATTATATTTATCAGTTGTTTGAACATGTACAGCTGTGAATATTACGCCACAGTCTACCATAAAGAGCATTAACCACTATCCAACTACGACAATAAACAGAGCACAGACCATGCAAGTAAACAGAAGGGTGGCATGCATAACTTGACAACGACTCTTTCCTCAGCAAATAACGTCAATTCCAGGCAGCTGTTAACCACAATGATAATTCCTTTACAAAACACAGATGTACCTGTTATACTCCATGTGATTATTAATTAGCAGTCTAAGTACTGTCAACTCTCGTTTTCAAGACTTCTGGAATAGCGACCCTCTCGAAATAACAACCCTTTTTTTGAGGAACCATGAAAAAATGTTCAGTAACGACCCCTTCAAAATAACAACCTTTTCCCCAGAAACCATGAAAGGTCTTAGAATCAAGAGTTTACTGTACAGTACCTTGGAATTCATCACTCCCAAAGCAGGTATTTCTCTTCATCACTTCTAGGACTTGGTGCGGTAACCAAACTTGACATTCCAGTGGGCAAGCCAGGTAAGCAAGTAACCCCTCTGCTAATCGCCAGGACTCTAGTCCACGGCCTCAGGGTAGCTGCACACTCTTCACGGAAATACTCGCTGATGCTCGCCCAAGAAGACGTGCTGCAGGGAATAGTCAAAAAGTTTCTTAGGCACAAAATTGCAGCACAACAATATTTTGTGCCTAATTTACCCAATTTACCACGCATGACCCACTTCTCTAACAGTCGCAAGTCTCAATACTGAGGATTAAATTCTGACATGTACCACCAGTCCATTTTATTACGAGGCTTATTGACTCAACAGTACATGGTGACTTGCCAGCACCAAGGCTTCAATTCCTTGCTTTTGGTGCAGGACAAACCTGTGTCCGTATAACCAGAAGCCCGCCAGCGTGCACAGTGGCAAACACTGGTTATACTAACTGAAACACTGTGGAAGTTACTAGAAAAACCAAGAATGAGAGTCAACAACAAATAAATGTATTAATTATATATACATTAAAAAAAATAATATGTAGATGATATTAACAATTTGAGTTTCTAAAATAGGATGATAAATAAATGAGCTGTGTAGCTCTCCAAAGTACAGCACTTTGCCTAAGCAAAGCACAAGTTCTCTGTTGACCAGCGCGAGTAGCGAGTAGTCAGTGTCTCCCATACTGACGAGTCAGTCGGTTGGACCCAGCTGAGATATAGCACGCGTTCTCTACCCTTGAGAATGCTCTGTATTACCCAAGGAGACAGGTGCACAAGTACATATTCACAAGATGGTACTTGTTGATAAAGCGGCTCATCATTGAACCTCACCATGTACTGTATTTAACCAAATACAGTCAAACCTCAATATTACAGACCCAAAATTTGTCTGTATGACCAAGTTGTTCATACGAACCAATATGGCTGAATAAGAGAGAGAGGGTGTAATGTTGGTTGCTAGGCAACCACCGTGACAATGTCAGGCATGTGGAAGTGGGAAGGAAGCCAGATTGCATGTGGCCAAGCAGAGCACAGAGAAATACATGCAGACACATCCTAAGACATTATATGTGGAAGATGACATTCATTGAGCAACTAATTACACAGGAAATGATAACACGTATCTGAGAACTGTCACACATTCAAATCACATAAAACAGAAATGTCATAATTTAGAACATCTGTCTTGTGTGTTTCTGTTGTATGCAATTCTAGTTAATTTGTTTCTTACTTTGAAAGCAAACCCCCCCCTCGCTTTTTCCATTTGATCAACGTCTTTTGACATAGTCCCCACTGACTGTCGGACCTAATAAAGTGCTCTCTAGGCATCTAGGAAGTCGCACCTCACCTAGCAGAATACACTGAGGCGACAAAAGTCGCGGGATACCTCCTAATATCGTGTCGGACCTCCTTTTGCCCGGCGAAGTGCAGCAACTCGACATGGCATGGACTCAACAAGTCGTTGGAAGTCCTCAACAGAAATATTGAGCCATGCTGCCTTTATAGACTTCCATAGTTGCGAAAGTGTTGCCGGTGCAGGAGTTTGTGCATGAACTGACTTCTCGATTATGTCCCATAAAAGTTTGATGGGATTCATGTCGGGCGATCTTGGTGGCCAAATCATTCGCTGGAATTGTCCAGAATGTTCTTCAAACCAATTGCGAACAGTTGTGGCTTGGTGACATGGTGCATTGTCATCCATAAAACTTCCATTGTTGTTTGGGTACAATAAGTCCATGAATGGCTGCAAGTTGTCTCCAAGTAGCTGAACATAACCCTTTCCAGTAAATAATCGGTTCAGTTGGACCAGAGGACCCAGTCAATTCCATGTAAAAACAGCCCACACCATTATGGAGCTACCACCAGCTTCCACAGTTCCTTGTTGACAACTGGGGTACATGGATTCGTGGGGTCTGCGTCACACTCGAACCCTACCATCAGCTCTTACCAACTGAAATCGGGACTCATCTGACCAAGCCACGGTTTTCCGGTCGTCGAGGATCCAACCGATATGGTCACGAGCCCAGGAGAGGCGCTGCAGGCGATGTCCTGATGTTAATAAAGGCACTCGAGTCGGTCTTCTGCTGGCATAGCCCAGTACAGCCAGAGTTTGCCGCACTGTCCTAACGGACACGTCCGTCGTACGTCCCACATTGATTCCTGTGGTTATTTCACGCAGTGTTGCTTGTCTGTTAACACTGGCCATTTTGCGCACACGTCGTTGGTCTCGGTCATTAAGTGCAGGCGGTCGGCCACTGTGTTGTCCATGGTGGGAGGTTATGCCTGAAATTAGGTATTCTCGGCACACTCTTGACACTGTGGATCTCGGAATGTTGAATTCCCTAACCATTTCCGAAATGGAATGTCCCATGTGTCTAGCTACAACTACCATTCCGCGTTCAAAGTCTGTTAATTCCCGTCGTGCGGCCATAATCACGTCAGAAACCTTTTCACATGAATCACTTGACTACAAATGAAAGCCCAACCAATGCACTGCCCATTTATACATTTTGTACGCGATACTACTGCCATCTGTATATTTGCATATTGCTATCCCATGACTTTTGTCACCTCTGTGTATGTATGAAGAAGAGTCGGAGTCTATTGTGAGTAACCTGGCAGACAGTGTCCATTGCTAGCACCACGCGTGTGCCGGGTGAAGGAGGGAGGTGGAGACAGTACACAAGCCTGAAGGAGACACGCATCACAGAGTCAGCAGACAGGCCTAGGCCTTAGGCCACAAAGATGGTTCATGCACAAGGGGGAGAGAGAAGTGGAGTTGGAGTGGTTTGGATGAGGGTGAAGCGAGGCGAGTATGGAGCAGCGCCGGAATGCAAAGGCAGTGGAAACTGGAGATCCCCAAGAAAACCTGGTGATCAGCGGCATTGATCAGCACAATTCCCACGTGCGAAAATCTGGGGGGTGACCCTATAGGGAATCAAACCCGGTTCACCTTCGTGGTGGGAGTCAAGTGTGAACACGTGCCACTCTCTAGGTAGGATGGACCCACCTGTATTAGTGGGAGAAGCAATAGCATCGAGGTAACTCCCCCAGGTAGAGCCAGGGCTGGTGTTCATATTTGTATGACTATGTGAACATGAGTAAGCATTGTATACCTATTAAAAAAAATATTGCGACAGGCAAAAATTTAAATTTTAGGGTTTAAATATTTTTGTGGTTTAGATGTTGAAGTTTCCAGGCACTGTAAATTTTCATTCGATTGCTATCTTGCATACGTCAGACATAGATTTTACAGACATAATTCCCCAAAATTTGTCAGTACGACCAAGTTGTTTGTACAAACAAATAACAGAAGAATTTCGACCCATGTGCCCCCCCTCCATCAAAAGTAAAAATTGTGTCCAAATAGTACATTTTGCCAACTGGATACATTAAGCTATGTTCACAGGTTTCTGATGGAAAAATTAAGTGTTTTTATTGATGAAATGTAACTCTATACATTAGGGTAATATATTCTGAGTAAAATGGTATCCCAGTTATGCAGAAAAATCTACTGAGCTAATCAGAGTGCGGTGTACATACTCGTACCTACCACAACTGCCACTATACAACCGGTGTTTACATTTATCGCGAGAAAATGAGATGTTTTACATTAATAAAATAATAATATTTTAACAAGTAGATATCTTCACTTCTAAAGTAAACTCCATCAGTGATATATCTAACAGATACAAAAAAAAATGCAATGCTGTCACAGTCTTACACGAAACATCACATTGATAGCAAATATCACTTTCAAACATTATCACAGAAAAGCTGTCACAGTCTTACACGAAACATCACATTGATAGCAAATATCACTTTCAAACATTATCACAGAAAAATAAAAAATACAATTATTTTTTATTGGCAAATGTGTTATAATTAAAATGCAGACTGGCTCAGAACAGTATTACTGTGTAAAAAGGAAGTGGCTTTAATAGGAATAGGATTGGGTGGAACAGGCATGCTTTGTGTCGACACTGACTGGTGCAGCTGTCATGGGGCGGCGTGCAGAATGTACTGCGCTGCGCTTGTGCATCTTGGCAGACAAGTAGAGCACGCGAAAGAGAATTGCACCTGTACTCTGGATTTCTGCTGATAAGATTACATTTTTAAAGCTTGTAAAGATGGAACTGGGAAGCTTATACTGTATATATCATTCTAAAAACTTCTAAAATGGAGTGATCTTGATACAATCAATTAATACTCTGTCATCAATGGTTCTTAATCTGAGATTAGCGGGCCACTGGTGGTCCATGGTAAAGGAAGTTGGAGAACCTCTACCATATTAAATTTGGTTAAAAAACTATAAATGAAATAATATAATTTATAAATAAAATATAAAAAAAGTTCAATTTAATATTAAAAAAAAGAGATGCTTTGATGTTAAGAGAAATACAAAATGTTTGTCTTCCACGACATATTTAGAAAGCAAACAAACGCATCACACGTAGGAGAAATTTCCAAAGGTTTGAGTTAAAAAGTGTGTAGAAATCGGAGTCATTGTCAGTGATTGTGCCATTAACGTTAAAACATGGTATATAAAAAATTGTATAATGTTTTTGTATTGCAAGTTGAGAGCAAATGTTGTTAGTACAGTATTGATCAGTGGGACTAGAAGGGGCATTGTGATGTGCGCAGGTAAGACGAGCCTGATACGAGCGCTGACGAGGGATGAACAACTTCAGCCAAAGGACCAGTTGTTTGCCACGCTGGACGTGACGCTGCACGAGGGGGCACTGCCGTCGGGACTGAGAGTGCTCTATGTCGACACTATTGGCTTCATCTCCGACATCCCTACGGGCCTGCTCCACGCATTCCTTGCCACCCTAGAAGACGCACTGCTTGCCGTATGTGTATTACCTAGCATGCCAGTCTAGCTAGCTTCATAATCTCTGTGTTAAATCTACAAAAGTGACGTGTTTTACAGATGCAAGGGTATGTGTTACATGTAGGATATTTTAAATATTTTTTATCTTTCCAAAATAAAAATCAACAGATACATGGTCAATGAAACGGTTGTATAGCATAGTGAAATTTTTTATTTATCATGTTAACGTGACTGGCACCATCACTGCCAATAATTACTATGGCCTATATTACACACATTTTGAATCAAACCTTTGAAAATTCTCCCTATTTAGGAAGTGTGTTTGTTTTCTAAATATGTCGTGGATTTGTACTTCTCTTTAACATCAAAGTATCTTATTCTTGTTATTTTTATTAAATTAAACATTTTCTTATATTTTTGTTTTAAATTGTAATATTTCATTTATAGACAATATGAATTAAAACAGAAGAAAATAAGTGTGTTGGTAATGACGTGGTGCATTATCCCTTTGGTGTAATTTTCTAGCCTTGGTTAAGATTTGTGTGCATGAGGCAGAGGAATAGACAGAAAGTAGAACGTTAGCAGGGCTTCAGGAAAATGAGAAGTAACCGGGAGTGGTCTATAGTTTATTCTTTAGTTTAAAGTGCAAGGAAGTGAGGTGGTTGCACCAGCTTCTTTAATTGTAATGGTGAGAGTTGTGGTGCAGGATGTGGTGGTGCACGTAAAGGACTTGAGTCACCCGGACATGGTGGCCCAGGCACAGACTGTGGTGGACACCCTGAGCAGTTTGCAGCTGCAGCAACACCTGCTGGAGAACATTGTTGTGGTCGGCAACAAGGCAGATCTGGCAGCCCCTGAGACCTTGCAGAGCGAGCCTCCGGCCGCCATCCAGGTGTCGGCTGTTACCCATCACGGTATGCGACTGTTCACACTTGTTACAGCAAAGTAAGACTCTCCACAGCCAATCACAGTCGTGGTGTCTGTTCCCAGGGTTGGCACAGCTGTGCGAGCAGCTTGAGCAGTCCGTTATCACTGCTACCAACCGCATGGTCATGATTATTAAAGTCCCCATGGGTGGGCCTGAAGCTGCGTAAGTATTATTTAAGCACCAACAAGTTTTAACTAATAATTGTAGTAAAAGAATTTATGGGTTTAAATTAATTCTATAAACACTTTGAAAATAATTTTTATTTGATATTAATAGACTTATTTTACATAATATTCTATTACGAGCTGCTTGTTAATCAAATTTATATAGTTTGGCAATAAAACACACAAAATGAGAAATGGTAGCTAGTATTTATGTGATAATTAGTGCTGAACAGTAATGCCTACTTAATCATCATAGTTTTGAGGGTATCAGTTGTTGTTGATGTGTTACCGCAGGGGTGCCCACCACTCCCAGACAGTATGGTACAAGGAATGTTGCCCCCCTCCCCCTACCCCACTAGGCACGCTCAGGGAGAACTTGTCATGTCCTTTCTTCCTCATGTAACTTGGCGAGATTTTGACAGTTCAACAAAAGTAGTGCCAATGGTTACTTTTCGTTTATGTATCCTTTTGCCATCAGCTGGTGCGTTAAGTGGAGGCTGTATATTTTATCAACACGCTGTCAGCTAATCCACTTGCCATTGTACTGTAATGCTAAAATTTTTTTTAGATATTCTAGACTGACGTCTGTCTAAAAAAAAAATGTAGGTTATAAAAGTAAAAATATAAAACCTTGGAAAAATTAAATATTTGCTAACTCGTTTTTAATTTGTCAGAGACAGCGAATTTGGGTTAACATTTGCGAGACGGTAGTTGTAGCTATTATCACACTTTGGACGTCATATCTAATAGGGATGGGTCGGTTCGGTTCTTCGGTTCCAATTTATACCGGTTCTTGAGGTTTGACTCGGAACCGGTTTTAGGTTAACAACAATTACTCGGTTCTTGGTTCTACACAGCAATGGCAAAACTCTGTTGTTACAAAAATAACTGTGGTGTTTACTCATGTATAGCTCGCCCTTTTTCCCCAACATAAAGGAAAACATTTCTGGGGTGCGTGCTTTACACTGAAAAACAATTAAGGAGTGGTAGTCGTAAACTGTTCGTTGATGTTTGGAGGGAAGTGTATGGGAATAGTCTGTTATCTCATCTCTCGCTCTTACATCAACACTCCTCTCCCTTCTCTCTCTTAACTCTCAGCCCTCTGCCCTAAACAACACTGCTAGCGATGATCGATACATTCCTCCAAGCCTTCTTTGTTTGGCAGGATGGCAGTGGGCCGAGAGGAAGAGAGGTAGGAGAGACGTTTTTTTTTTCGAGGTGTCACATTCCAGCACGGCAAAAAAAACCAGGGAGTCACTGTGTAAAAGACGCAAAAAAAAAAAAGGGCCGCCCAGACACCATAAAAGAAGTAAAAGAAGATAATAAGAAATCCGGCCGCCCACCACAGCTGTTGACCTTCTTTTAACAAACTATTGTGGGTTACCTTTATCATACAGCACGCCACAATGTTTTGGTTTGAGGGCGATGAGTTATTTAATTCAAGTATTTTCTAAACATATCACAATCACCACATATTATTGTAAAAAAAAAGAAAATTTTTTTTACACATTTACTAACCTTAAATAAATTTAATACAACAAGTTTATCTTCACACTTTGTTATTGTTCAATTCTTCCATATAACGGTTAAATAAAACATTTAATGAATTTTACCTGCACTGGTTTAATAAAGTTGCAAGCAAAAGGCAAGTATTCAAAATACATAGAACCGAATACTGGGACCGATATTTAAATTGTAGAATCGGCACCGGAACCAGAATCGACATTTTTGGTTATTCGACCCATCCCTAATATCTAATATAACTGGAACTAAAAGTAATTTGGGAAATTTGATTGACAACGCACTTCTATTCGCCAACAACTCACCAACGATTATTGATTGCAATGCAGTAATTCTGCTATTACTGATACTAAACAGTTCGAGTTGGAAATATGTGACGTGGAATAACGTAATAATTGCTTAAAAACTATTCACGCATGTCCCACTTTCTTCGTTTTATCAATACAATATAGTAACAACAAGAAAATGGGTTTTTGGGAGAACAATATGGCGTATAATTTATGTAGACGAACAGTTACCGGCCGAATAGAAATTACTAGTACTCAAAATATATGTTACTTTAAAAATTATCCAGAGCTCGCGGAAAAATAAAACTTATTGGTATCTGTTCGTAAATTTGTTGTATATCACACACGAAAGCTATTCTTTTCTGGCTGGTAATGCTTTGGGAAAGAGCGGATAGATGGCGTGCATGACAGGGTGGGTTTGAGCCGTTTGCATTGCTCAACAGTACCAGCATGGTCTGCCTCTTGTTCCAGTATTTTTAAAAGTTGACTGTTCTATTACTGGCTCAGAACGACATGAATTTGGAATATATTTCGTCAAATTATTATAAAAATATGTCAACTATATTATGCAATATTTCTGTATGCTTTTGAAATTAATATCCAGCAAGTGTGGAAAGCATGGTTTGAGACGTAAAAAAAAATAGGCTTTGAAGTGGCGTTTCATTTGGATACGGATTGTTTTATTGTGCATTTCATTTTGAACACCTATACGTTTCTACTTTATCACAAAACCACCACTGTTTTGTGACCACGTAAAATAAAATGTATTAATTAATCTAGGAACTAGGGATGGGTCGAATAACAAAAAAATATCGGTTCCGGTTCCGGTACCGATTATACAATTTAAATATCGGTTCCAGTATTCGGTTCCATTTTGAATACTTGCATTTTGCTTGCAACTTCATTCAACCAATGCAGGTAAAATTCATTAAATGTTTTATTTAACCTACCGAAGAATAGAACAATAACAAAGTGTGAAGATAAGATTTAATGTATACAGATAAACTTGTATTAAATTTATTTCAAGTTAGTAAATATGTAACAAATTATTCTTTTTTTTTTTTATTAATTAATAGGTGGTGATTGTGATATGTTTGGAAAATACTTTAACTAAATAACTCACAGTGCTTAAAGCCTAACATTGTGGTGTGGCTTTAACCTATGGTCATTAAAAGAATGTCAACAACTCCAGCAGCTGACCTACTTCCTTTTTCTATTTGTTTCTTTTACCAGCCCTTTTTCTTTTTGCTTCTTTTACCTGCCTGCTTCGTTTTTTTTTTTTTGCTTCTTTTATGCAGGGACCTGCTGGGTTTTTTTTTTTTTTTTTTTTTTGCTGTGTTGGAATGCCACACCTCTAAAAAAAAAAACCATTGCTTCTTCCCTTTTCCAGCCCCCTTGTCAAGGCTATTGTCTGCCTTGGAAAGAAATAAGGCCTGGAGAAATATATCACTGGGCTAGCAGTATTGCTTACAGGGGCGGGCTGAGTGATAAAGGCAGAGAAGAAAGAGGACAGTTTATGACTACCACTCCTTAATTTTTTTTTTTCATGTATGGCACACCCCAGAATTTTTTTCCTTTATTTTTGGGGAAAAGGGAGCGCTACACAGGAGGTAGTTATTTTTGTAAGGACAGAGTTTTGCAGTAAAGTTATTGCTTTTTAGAAAAGAGAACCAAGTAGTTGTTGTTAACCTAAAACCGGTTCCGAGTCAAACCTCCAGAACTGGTATAAATTGGAACCGAAGAACCGAACCGGCCCATCCCTACTAGGAACTCTTTCTTATCGCATATTTTCTGCTTGTCTAATGTGTGTCGGCAGTGCACCCAGAATAGCCAACGTAATATTAACTTTTGTTCGTTCGTGCATCAACTGATACAGGATTTTGTAAATGGCACTTTGTTTGTTTCGTATACGTCAATTTGCCACTCACTGACTGTCAGAATCTCGCCAACTTATATGAGACAGACCATATGTGTGTGCAAAATCGCACATGATAAACTGATAACAAAATATTAGTTGTAAAAAATTATAATGAAAAAGTTTAACATTAAATGAATTATAAAAAAGCTTCAAGGAGCAGTTCACTTATACAAGCTTATCTAGCACGGGTGGCTTGGCTCAACCACCTCCGTTATGATGTCATGCCTTATATGGCCACAACACATTGTTTTCAAACAAACAGCGCCATATAAGGCATGACATCATAACGGAGGTGGTTGAGCCAAGCCTCCCGTGCTAGCAGCACTGCCACACTGCTCGCTAGTGTCATGTCTACGCCACTAGCTTTTGTGTTGTCTAGGACAATGAGAATAGTTTGAAATACATGCTTTTCAGTTTCAGATAAAATTTAACAGGTCCAGTATAAATTTAATTTGAGAAGTGAAAATTCTTGCCATTTTAACTGTCAGCACTTATGTAATTGTATTTGTGTTGCAGGTGGCTGTATAAGGAGGCAGCTGTTATAGATGTGAAAGCAGATGAAAATGACACGCAGTTTATGCTGATGAAGGTTGTAATATCCCGTGAAAAACTGGGCAGGTTCAGGCGTTATTTCATTGAGAATTAGTCTTTCATTGGCGAATATGTATTGATGACAGAAATGATAGGTTAAGTATTTTGTTAATAGCATGTGTAATCAATAGTAAAACAGAAATCATTGTTACTGTTGTAATTAATTCAAAATTTTATGTTATTTGAGATAAAAATAAAATATTTGAGATAAAAATACAATTTTTTTGCATTTTTCTGTGTATTGATAGTGGAGGGCTGTTTTTTTTTTTTTTTTTTTTTTTTTGTAGACTTCACTACACTAAAACATTTTCCCTTTTAAAATAATATTTTCTTCCAGTTATTAGTACTCGTGCAAATATATTGATCTAACAAATTTTTTGACGAAAATAGAATTGACCCTTGATTTGCTGCAAAGTAAAAATTGAAGTAAAACAGTCTT
Source organism: Clitarchus hookeri (assembly GCA_002778355.1). Taxonomy (NCBI): domain Eukaryota; kingdom Metazoa; phylum Arthropoda; class Insecta; order Phasmatodea; family Phasmatidae; genus Clitarchus; species Clitarchus hookeri. The sequence continues at coordinate 1,236,758 of NQII01000134.1, read as the reverse complement.
GCACAGTAAATTCTTGATTTGTAAGACCTTTCATGGCTTCCAGAAAGGGTTGTTACTGCGAGAACCTTCTCAATTAAATTTGTTTCATGGTTCCAAAAGAAAGGGTCTTTATTTCGAGAAGGTCGCCATCCAGGGTTTTTAGAAATGCGAGTTGACTGTACAATAGTGGAAATGCATTCAAGAACATCCTGCAGGAATACATGTAGCCACCCTAAAATAGGTAATTAAGGATGAGGAGGTAGTATGTTAGACTGATCAAAACTCCGAGACTGGGGGACATTCAGAACAATAAATGCAACGCACAAAGCAGACTCCTTAATGAGTGTAACCACCCCGAACATGCACATGCAGTTCTGGTATATAACCAAGCTATTATACAAATTCTGAGTGTCTCAGGGATTTGGCATCCCACGCTTGCTGTACTTCTTGTTGGTATTGCTGGGGCTGGACCACATGTCGGACGCCATCCCGTCATGTCCCACGCATGCTTGATGGGGCTGAGGTATGGAGACGTAGCATGCACACACTCTGTAGCGCATACTGTGTTGCCCTAGTGACATGCGTTATCGTGCTGGAAATCGGTTCGTGTAGTGTATCAATATACGGTTGGACAGGATTTACAATGTCCCAGTTGTAGCACGCACTCGTCATGCTCCCCTGAATGAATACCAAAGGTGGCCATGATATGTAGCTTATCGCTAGGGCATAGACATTTTCACAAACAAAAATGTGAAATATGGAGAAATTAGTTTATTCAAGAAATTCAGTTATAATTTCTGTATTCACGAAACATCAACGAAATTGCTAATTAAATGTACCTAAAACCATAATGCAAGCTTCTTTTAGTATGAAAACCCTTACAAACATATAGTTATACAATTTTCCTTTTGTTATAAAGTATTATCTTTCATTTACTTCACATACGCACTGATAAAACTACCATATTTACCCAAATGCAAGATGATCTCAGATTTTGATACTCTGTTCACAGAAAAAAAAACTTTTGGTAGGCAATATCTGCCAATAAAAATATGAGGCACAAAAATCCTAATTATTTCGTTTAGTTTTGAACAAAATTTAGAAGAAAAAAAACCTCCTCTACCACTGTTTCTAATATAGAAAGAAATCAGAGAAATATGTCCCTTGAACCAGTTTCCTTGTACAAAATAAAAAAAAATCACGTTTCACTCACTGTCATTACCATTAACATACAATAGAATGAAAGGAATAAAACATTTCTTAAACAATATTATGCAATATCACCGATGCCACTATCTTTATAACCTCTACAGTGATGGGAAGTTCTTTGTTTCGCGTCTCCTGCATGTATTGAACAACTGTTCTTTCCAGTTCAGCGAAACAACCCTTTTTTGGTCTGCTAAAGCCTTGATTTTTTTTTAGTTTTTCTTTCATCTTTCACCATCTTCAGATGTTGGAATCAGAAATCCCGTAATGCCGAGCAATTGTACTGTTGTTGCTTCATTCTCCATGTCTGATAACCATCAATTTAATATTTGCATTAGGGTAGACCCGAAGATTATGAGAAACTAAGAACTAGATGTTCCACATCTTTCCAGATTATCCATTTCATCTGCTACCGCACTTTTAGCAATGTATGGTGTTTGTGTTCAACGTAAACAATGTCATAGATGTAATACCAACCTGAACACATCCAGATTTCTGTGTTAAGCGATCAATATATTGAGTTGAATGAGCTTGCCAACCGTTGTACAGAAAATAATTATGACTAAGTAGGCTGAACGCTAGAATGTGTTGCGCGTAGCTCGAGCTAGTAATGTTTCTAGAACATACATCTCGTGTGATATAGATATCTATGACATTTTCTTGCCGACATGTTGACAATATACTCTGGTTACATTATGTTCGCGGTTGTGAAGTCGATTACCACATGTCAATACACTGTGGCAATAAAAATAATTATTCAACATTTTTGCCAGTGAAAACAATATTATTAGCCTAAAAATCAGTAACCCACATATATGAAAACATTTTTTTGGAAAATTTTCACCAAAACGTCCTGAAATAACTTTAATATGCGAAAGCAAGACGCAGCTATTCCTAAATGCTATAAAAGGGATAGCATAACACTCAGTGCCCAGTTACGCACTCTGGCGAGCCCGAGCCAGACTCCCCCAGGGTGCAACCACGATGACCCCTATAAAATCCTCGTTAAGGAGACTCCATTTCCCATGTCTCTAGAGGGACACCTTCATTTTTCCACGTTGAGTGTATTAGGCGTCAAGTTATTTCTTGGAGCCCAACATTGGGCTTCACAAAACTGTGGTAGAGCTAGTGAAACCAGGGAACACCCTGAGAAGAGCTGCACTGCCGAGGAGAGCAAACGCCGCTCCACTAAACATTTAAAAAACTTCTGAGAGTGTCGAAAACTCTGTGGCGCCCAAAACCCAGAGCAGTACTTTTATCATGGCAACCGAGAACAGCAGGAGTACCTCACAGAACCTCGACACTACACCGTGTCCAATGCCCAGCTGTACTGAAGAGGAAAATCTGACCATCCAATGTGCACACTGTTGTGACAATTACCACTGGCTTTGCTTAGGATGAGAGGAAAAGGAAGAGGACACTGACGAATTCGAATGCCGCTGCCCCAGATGTCAAGAAAGACATGCTCGCTGCGACGCAGCCTAATGCGACGGGGAAAGTCTATACAGAGTCTCTTGTAATGACTGCCCCCGCCTGTACCATTTTAAATGCCTTGGTTGGCCAGTTCAAGCTCACGACATGGAAGGACTTACGTATACATAGCTGCACTGTATGGGGGAAGCAGTATTAACGCTCCCCGAATACGCCAGGAAACCGCAGGAAGACCCGCAACAATTAATAGAGGCAATCAACTCTGAATTAACCCGCACCAAGCTCCCGAAAGCCAAAGCCCAGCTGGAGACCACGGCTCGCCAAAGGTGGAATCGCTGCGGCGAATTTGTTACACACGGGGATCAATTCTCGGAGAGACTAATCCCCCATATTTAGGGGAAATCGGTGCTGTCACAACTGAGCAAGGAACTGTACAGCCAGTACCAAAACCCCAGGGAAGAAGCTGAAATTTTCATTAGGTGCAACGTACTGCTACTTTAGCGCTTACAGCCAGGAAAATCCGAAGAGGCCAGTATATAAATGATCATGTTGCAGTAAGTCTCCGAGATTAAGCATTTTCTGCGCAACCCGCCCCCGCAAGGATTGAAGAGTTAGTTACGCACACATGGGTCTGTGAACAGGACGTAGCCAAGGATAAGCGTGTCACTTACCCTGCCCGACCCACTCCAGCTGCCCCGTCGCGTAACAAAGAAACAGGAGGGTAAGTACGAGAGGCCGCGCCCCCTCCTCCACCAAGTCAGAGCCTACCTACGTGCTGGTATTGCCCAAAACAGCACTTCCATCATGACTGCCCGGTGCTCCAAGGCAGACACCACAAAGACGCTGAAGTCAGTGCCGCGAAGGTTAAGGACCCTGTCCAGAACAAACCAAAGTTGAGCGATGACACGCAGAAACCAGCGGGAAACGCAGTGGCCAGGGAAAACAGGGGGGTCACGAGCCCCGGCAAAATAAGTGAGGCCCCAGAAGTGGCGGTGTTACAAGAAGGGGGGAAACCGAAGAACCGCCGCGTATCACAGTAAATATTGATGGTTGCGAATTATTGGCTGCGCTAGACACCGTGGCGAATGCAAATTCCATTCGCCAGTCAGCTGACCCAAGAGGGAAAACTTCAGTCAATTGAAGGTGCGGTCACTCTGTTTATCCAGGTGGGAGGAGAGATCATCCCAACCAAATTTTTCGTGGCCCGCGGGTTAAGAGAAACCATAATTCTAGCGCAACTCTGGCTAGCCAAGTAACAGGCGATCATTGAATGCCAGCACGGCAAAGTGTATTTAGGAATCGAGAAGCAAGGTCGATCACCTGTATATATCTAGTGTGTTTACTGTTTCAGTAATATTAGAACCAAGATTTTGACACTAGGTATCGGTCCCGGTTCTCAATGTCAAGAACCAGTGGAACCGAGAACTGGTAACTGGAACCAACTCATCCCTATTGATAACCTTTCCAAAGAACATAATAACCAATTTTTAAAGCAGTTACTGTTATATCTCATTTACAGCTTGTGCCATTTCTTACAAAATGTAATGCTTGCATCACTTGTAGCACCAAATATATAGCTTGTGTTGCGCAGTGCTGACACACTCCACTGCACCTACTGTACAAATACAAGTGCACATAACTACATCTTAATAAACTATTGCATGTCTTCTATAGGCTCGTGCCCAGGCAAGCACAATATTTGTAGATATGTTTAAGTGTATACTGCAAGAAATTATTTTTCCTGGAAGGGCAATGTAAGTATGGGTACAAGAGTTATATAGTTAAATACTGTATTGTAACAGATGCACATCCCTAATAGCTTACTTAAGGCTGGAAGTGTTGAGCAACGTCACAGTACTGAATGCTGTGAGGAGGGCGATGAAGTCCGAGATGCAGAGAGCATCACAAGCATACAATTCCTCTGAAGCGACTTCCTGCAGCTGCTTGACGACTCACATGTACACGTGTCCCAGCTCCTCATCATTTGTCTCACCTCCCGGCTCGGCCCGGCTCGCCTCGACGCGTCCTACGCCTTCTTAAACTTGCAGTAGTGCCTCCACGTTCTTTACCTACAGAAAGCAATCGCACATATTAATATTTATAGACTGCCAATACTCTAAATACCAAAATTAGGTCATTACAAAGATAATACAACTAACTGGTATCTAATTTAAGGATTTCAAAAGCATACAACTGTGTCACCAGCCGACAGAAGATCCCATTAATATTCTGGCCAGAAAACCTTCTCCTAAATACAGATTTTCTTCTGGAGCATGGTTGCAACCAACTTGCATTCACATAGTCACTTAATATGTAAAATAAAAATAAATAAATCCAGAAGAACCTCCTTTTACAGCCCTTGTTTACACTTTGACATGGCACAAGCAACATATTTTCTCCATTGTAGCCCACCCATGCCACAGCCATTAAGCCACACACGCCACTATGTTCCCAAAATGCAAGAGTAGCCAACCTGCTGCTGTCCCCGCCTGTACGCTGGCTTCCCACAATGCACCAGTGCTCGCCTTACCTCCCCTTCTGGCCACTGGCCATGAAGGGGTATCTCACGTGCATCTTGCCGTGAAGGGGGGTGCTATTACCCTCTCCCCCTACACACCTCACCTCTTTCAATTGGGTGTGTTGGCCAATGAAAACTGTGCACCACAATGAAGCCATGTGACAACCACGAAACAATGTAAATAGCAAGAATATGGGCTGGTTTGCACATTATGTCATGTTAGTATGTTCATATTGGACGTCACCCCCAGCAGTGGCGCTGCAAACACCAACCAGCAGTTGTAGATACTGGTGTGTAGTCGAAGATGCATTAACACCAGACAATGTCAACCAGGCGCACAGAGTGAAGAAGAATGCAACAAGACACCAAAAATGTCACTTTGTGCAACTGATGGACTTCAAGAGAGGATTCATAATAGGACTGATAATCGCAGGGTGGTCGTATTGCTGTATAGCCCACCACGTGGATCATTTAGACCATACTGTCTGATGTAAGGAGCAGCAGATACGTGAAGCACCCTCACATGGAGGACTGACTCCGGACAGACAAGGTCGACTACAAGTCAAGAAGATCAATAGGTCGTGAGCCAGGCGTGGAGGGTTCCTGGTGAAAGTCACAACCCCACTCTTGCTATCGAGCAGTACACTTCCTCCATGGCAGGTATTATGGTGTAGGGAGCCATTGCCTATGATAGCAGATCCGCTCTCATCGTTACGTGGAACACTGAGGTATGTGGATGAGATACTATGCCCTCATCTGCTCCCATTTCTTGCTAGATTCCAGGTGTAATATTCCACCAGGACAATGCCAGACTGCACACGGCACAGGTCGCCCAGAACTGCCTCCGTCATGCCCAAAGACTACCATTGCCTGCCCGCTTCCCTGACATGTCCCCAATCAAGCATGTGTGTGACCAGTTGAAACGCCAGCTGCCATACCACAGTAATTGTGAGCCCATCTGCCTTAGGACAGCATCCGGTATTTTCTTAACTCCATGCCAGTCCATGTCGCAACATTTACTGCAGTGCGAGATCCATATGTAATTGTCCTGCTGCTTTGTTTTTGTGATCATGTGTATTACATCTAGTCATCTGTATCACTACCCTTATCAAGTTTCAGTAACATCCAATACATCCTTCTGTGTGCACTATTTTTATTGTCTGTCAGTGTACCCCGCGAAGACCATGGTACAAGTCTGTTTTACACAGCTCTCGTTCCAGCTTGTTCACCTTGTTACAGTGTTATGCTGTTAGTCTGATACAGTTCACTATCACCTTCATTAGCCGTTGTGCTACGTCGTTCACTCAAGTCCGAGTTACGCTGTTCTTGTGGGGTTACCCTCGCCCCTGCGCCATGCTACTGTCTCATCCCCCCTCACCCACAGTACACTGTTGGAAACCTAGGTCAGTCCTCCAGGCTCAGGTCAGGGTACGAGCTGAGTGTGTGTGTTTTATTGGCTTACCAATAAATACAATTGTACTGTATCACAGTTTGCACTTCCTCTACAAGCTTGATGTTGTTCAGATACCTGCTCCCTTTCTACCCCTGTTTTGCCCCACACCTGCAGCAATTCTTCCAGATATCGACATGAAGCTACAACCCCTTATGCTCTTCAGGCTAACAGCTACAGCAACACCACTCCTTGTGGTAGGGGCTCAAGACAGGGGCAATCCTAACTCGCTGGTCACAGCCACGGGGGATTTTGTGAATATTTACATATCCTATCGGCAAAGCACTTGGTCACTGGCAATAATCACACCGCCCTGGGTGCTCCTTGGCTTGGTAGATGGTAAGAGTGAACTGTAGGAACGCAACTCATGAAAACCCCCCCACGGGGACTCAACATGCTGGTGGTAATCTCGCCTCAGTTGATAACCTGGGAAGGAGACATGCGGTGGTAGGGCAACACACTGAGAGAGAGGTCACTGCTCTCTGGGCGGCAGCCCAGCTACTCAACTTCATAATTATTCAAACATAAAATCCACTATTCGTACATCCCTATGTACACTAAACAATAATTTAGAAAATAAAGTCTAATATTATGCATGTGACATGAGACTAACTTACAAAATATGAAAAAAAAAAAAAAATTTATATTAATTTTATTAATGCATGCTCAGTTCCTTGTAAGAACTGAACTGAACTGTAGATGAAAGTGCAGGGCAGACCATGCTCACCTCTTCATCCCGCTGGTCGCGCTCCTTTGACAGGTGGAACATCTTGCACTGCATGGCCCGGAGCTCGCGATTGGCACCCAGCAACTGTTCCTTCAGTGCTGCCACCTGCAAGGAAGACATGCGCACACAACATGCATCATGCATACAACTAGGTCATGTTCAACACATGCTATGGCATGCCTACAAGAGCATTCTACACAATTCATTAGTGCAATCAGTTACTGATACACTACACACCCTATTTTGGATGCAATCCTCTACAACAAAACAACACTCATTCAGTTGTTCATGAAAGGGAGTACTTCAGGGTTACAGCCTGAAATCGACTTATCATTGAGCATTCCTGGAAACTAAATATGTTTAATTAAATATCTAACATGTTCAGTCGACAAATCTTTGAATTATTTTACTGAAATACACTAGTGGGAATGCACTGATGAACACCTAGTAAACAAAATCCACTCCAAACAGATTTAACAAAACAAACTGTTTGTGTATAGAGAACACTTTGATCGTAAGTGGAAGAGCACCACGCCCACTCCTCTGCCCTGATCAGCAGCTGTTAGACCAAGTGGCTTACTGCAGGTTGTCTGGCAAGACAAGTGCAGTTGGCCGTACAGTTCTATGAAGCGTGTTATCTCACAGTGTGTGTGCGCAATGCCTGGAAGATGATGGCGAGTACCAGACTTTGAGTGTGGCTGGACAGTGGAACTTTAATAAGACGGTGGCTCGACAGTCTGCACAAGTGTCGCTCGCTTGGGGCATGACATGACAGTGGCCCATCCGTGATGGAGAAGCTGAGATAACCAGTTCACCTTGCAAGAATCTCTATGTAAGAAAAATTAGGAGAAGAACTAATTATGAAACACCCAAAAGGAACTAAAGCAAAGCTTTGTTCTTGTGGTATGAACCTTCTGTAATTTCAGTACACAACCAGTAATGACATTATTTGGTTACTGGAACCAGATCATTACACTAGTGGGCCAGATATAACTAGAGCTACATCTAAACACCTGGTTGGTACACCTTCCACATCACTAGAAGAATACAGAACAAAATGTGCAAGATAAATCTGGATACATGAATCTCGGGCAAGAATTATACATATGTGGGCACGATGAAAAGTTCAGCCATGGCTGATGTGAAGTAATATGTTTATGGGAAAAAGAATTGGGTAAAATATGAACCAAAATGTATGCAAATTTTATTGAGACAATTTTAGTCTTGTGATAATGTTACTGAAGTACATCTTCCGGTAAATAATAAATCACTTTTACAATTTACTAAGTCAGTAAAGTTTTTGTCTTTTAATATGAAAAGTGCACATACAGGATGGTCCGCCTATCATGGACACCCCTAAAATTTCCAGAACGGTTGCAGATCACAAAATACGGTTAGCGCTAAATCAAATTACGTACAGGGGCAAGTAATTTACCGCAAAGTGACTATTCGTAACAAGTGTGTGGACAGAAATAATTAAACCACATATGATTTTTCCCCTGAAAACGTACATTTATTTCAATGGCATATAAAAGTACATTCAAAAAGGAATTCAGTGATATAGCATATGCAATGGAAAGTAACACAGAAATGCCAAGAAATAATGTGCAAATATGATCAAGTTAGGTGGGCAGGTAGCATGGGGCAGTGGACCTGTACTCGCAACTGTAAGCAAGCAACACGCACCGTGACTCATCCTGGCGGGACAGCTTCCTTATAGCAGCGCAGCACCAGTCCCCGTGATTCGTTATGGTAAGTGGTATTGAAGTGTGTGGCTGTAAATACGCAATGAAGTTTACGAAAAAGGAAAAACTGGACGCTCTACTTATTTACGGTGAGCGTGGCAGATAGTCATTCCGGGCCGTCCACCTCACTGCTCTCGTGCAAAATAACCTCAGTTCACTGGCACTTTGCACCACCTACGCAGCAAGAGGTTACTGACTACACAATGAGGAAACCATATGTCTCCAGGGCAGCGAGTCTTGCACCACACCGAGATAAACAAATGATTTAGTTTATTCCGTACAGTGCATTCAAAAAAATATAACTATAACAATTACTGGAGCACAAACACAGAGGTGTGTATCAAAGAGGCATATGACATGCTGACATTGACCCTTGGAGCCTCCCTACTGTAGTATGCCTCCCTGTCACCCAGCTTCCTCACACCCTGACTCCCAGCTGCCTGCATGCCACAGTTGGCTAGCCATCCCCTTGAATGCAGCTTGTGGGCCAGGAACATGCAGTGTCACATCCAGGCATCCTGGCTGCGCAGGAGGAAGGGTTGACTCTCGTCTCTGCACAGCTCTTCCCCACACACACATCTGCTCAGCATGGTATGAGAAAGCCACTAACAGCGCACTACAAGCTGTTCTTCATGTCTACCACTTACTGCTGCACCTCTACGCACCCGCGTGACATACATTGATCTCGCTGTATCAGTACATTGGACAGCATCTTAGCAGCCGCACCTTACCCATCTAGTGAACCGACAATAACTTGCAAAACAGAAATTAAAACTTATTGTTTGTTTGAGTATGTCAATATCATCCTTACATTCTTCATTATATCAAAATTTATGCAATGTGTATGATGTACAAAGGTTCATTGCTATTTTGTACACATCCATGCTATCTAAATTTATCTGCATGCTACCACATTGCATGCTACTAACGGGCATTTACAAATTTAATAAGTAGATAAAAGTTCACATGCAATCACATCTTCGACTTCGCTGCGGCCGGAAAAAAGATTGTGAACGAACAGGACAAACGACAACTGACGAGAATCATTAAACGTGACAGACGTGCAACCCTTTCTCAAATTGGCACAGATTTCAATACCTTCTGCATACCTTCAGACATTAGTCGAGTCCATGCCACATCGTCTTGCGGCACTTCTGCGTGCTCGCGGGGACCCTACACAATATTAGGCAGGTGTACCAGTTTTTTTGGCTCTTCAGTGTACTTAAATATCTTATCAATGTCAACAAATAAGTCAAAAATCCATCAATCCTACAATGATTTATAAAATCAGTGAAATACTTCTTCCATTTCTCAGACTGAATCACCATATCAGTTAAGATACTGTTTCTTTGCCCTCTCAGCCAGGTTTTTAGTACTCTTTTGACACCATACAATTCTTGTAGAAACTTCAGCAACCTTCAAAACCAAATCTGAATGAAAAGCAGCTACAGGATAAAAAAAATAAAGTTGATCCATGCATTAGATGTGATTTCAAAAGTCTTTTACCTTCCAGCTTTTCTACCATGTTAATAAGAAGTTTTAAAAACTCATGTATTGTTAACAACAGTATGTTCTTGACAGAAGACTTGATTTCTAGGGGTTTGCAAATAGTACATTTTGATGTTCAAATATTTTGAAATCAAATAGTCAAATTTTTTAATAGCATGCAAATAGTTTCAGTTATATAAAAGAGAAATAAATCACACAACAAATCAAATAAAATACTTACTTCTTCATTTGCAGTAATACATATTGGTCATCAGAAAATATCTCAAAGCTCTTTGCAATAAAAATAAACTCTTTACAGAGAGGCATAGAACTATTTCTCTGTTGTTGTAGTTTTATTTTCAGTGATCTAGTTTTATTTCCAGTGATCATCATTGATTGCGACGTGCATGAAACCATACATTTAAATAGGCATATGTTTGCGCAGATTCTGCAAACACCAAGGTTCAGTGCTTGCTGTTGCAGTGCTTTTTGCTAATGCACTGCAAACTGTTTGTACGTGCATGCAACTTCTCGCTACAGTGGTCCTGAGTCAATAACGGAATTTGTTTACCGTAAGTTGTATTATAGTAGATGAAACTCTGTAAATGCAAATAGTTCATTGTAAACACTTGCAACCAATTGGACTGGTACAGTGCTCTACTACTAACGCTGCTAGTTCACGTTCCACCACAGCTGTGACACGACGTCACGCTGGTACTCTTCATGTCTACCGTGATACTGTCTCATGCCCTCATCGATGTACCTAGGGGTCCTGCTACAATCAGTCCGTGGAGCAGATTATTGGTGTCTGCCGCGTCAGTGCAATCTGAACTCTGATCGGCTCGCGTGCTATGACATCAGTGTCTGTGTCGGTGAGACGTGCCAGCACTGCGTTCAAGTTTCACCGGCAAGCCACCAACAACTGGCAGACGACAGACCAGCTATATGCATGTGATTGGCTGTTACATTTGCACCACAAAGATCAAAGGTCAATGAGTTTAAACTTCTTGCGCAGGTGCAATAAATTTGGAATACAACATGAAATGATGGTCGTAAACTCAAAATGATTATTATAAAATTGTAAATTTTTGTATTTTTAAGTACTGAGTTACCAAACGATGCACAGAAAGTTTGTTATAAAATGTGTTGTGGTTATACATTACAGATACGGATGCCATGGGAATCTCTTGTGCTTGTTAAAGAGATAAAAAATGTAAACACACTTTTTAAAAAATTTGGTACTTGAAAACATAATTAATAATGCTGTTGTATGCTTAATTCTGTGACCAAAATTTAAAGTCTGGTGAGCGGTAGTACAAATCATAACTAGTCGTTCATATCCGAAGTTACAGAGAGCAGTAATTCATCAGGTAAAATTCTGATGTTTTGGTGTCAAATTTCAGTGCAAAATGTACTTAAAGTTTTGGCTGGCACAGTATTCCTTGTAATTCCTTATATAGTAAGTAGTCTTCTATAGTACTTATCTGTAATTGTGTATATTCAGCATGGTTTATGATAAGTTAACAAACTGATGACCTGCTTATCGATGCAGTGCACCTTAGGCCGATCTTATACAATGTGAAAAAAACATACCAGAGAATGCAGAAAAAATTAATTAAACAAAGGGTGAAGGGGGGAGAGGAACTTACTTGAGAGACAAGGCAAGGCGAAAAACTGACGACAATGGTTTATGATTACTCCTTTTAATGAGAGATAGCTGCAAAAACATGTCCAATAACTTATTGAACTGCCATGCTTCCAATCTTGTGTAATTGATAGGCATGTGCGAAGGTAGTTTTTTAAATGTGAAGCGAAGCTTGCATCATGCGAAGGAATTTCGAAGAAAAATCTAAGTCTAAGGATTAAAAAATATATATATATTAATTTAGTGTATTCAACTCATTTGTACTGTTACTGCCAAAAAAATGTATGCCTTCTAGACACTGAGCAATGGAATAAAACATATCCTAATCATGTACTGCTAAAAAACTGAAATATCAAAATCTGCAAGAAAGTAATCATTATACATTTAGATACCTACAAACTGTATAAAAACTATCATACTCCATATATCCAGTCCCTTTTGGCACCACCACCGCACAGTGATGTCAATGGATGCCTATCAACATTTGGCCTCTTCCCTTTCCTCCTTCAAGGACCCTTGTCAATGTCAGGCTAGATAGTAAACTTGCTGGATGGTGGTGGTATTAGGGCCTCAGAGCAAGAGAGTTGAGCCACTTTCACTGCTAACAAAGAAAGTGTGAAGTTCTTCCAAAAAGACTATCAGCTGTGGTGTGGTACATACAGCTGCCCGACTCCCCCCTCCCCCCCTGCCGGGCTCGTGATAATTTATGACATTGTTACACATGTCAAAATTAGAAAGCCACAGAAACATTAATTTTTCGAGACAGAAAATCCACACTGTATTTGTGTTATGTTAGGGTCTGTCACCCTCCTATTAAACAGCCTTCCACTGGTGTGTGCAAGGCATGAGTCTTGTAGGCCTAACAAAGCGGGGGGGGGGGGGGAAAAGACAAGGAAAGCGGGCTGGGACATCTACCTGGAACACGGCACCACGGGCCACTGCCATGAAGAGGAGGGGGAGGGGCGACAACCTCCGGGCGGCAAAACCACAGCTGCAGCTCCAGACATGCCTACCTGCCCCAGGCGGCTGTAAAAACATTCACTCCTCCCCTTTGCAGGCCGACTGACCCTCCTCAATGTCAAGCTGGTAGATTATCTCAGCAGGGTGGAGCTTGGGATAAAAACTACAAACTTCGTTTGAAAAACAGTTTAAGTTGAGCATCTTTTCCATTGAAGTTTTTCTTTCCCAGTGTGCTTCCTTCCAAAGGAAAACTTCAAAAGGCTGGCACAGCTCTACAATCACTGGAATGTACTGGAATGCAAATTATTAACAATTTTCCCATAAGATATTTAAAGTTTGAATGTGAATAATTCGTAAATTACTATTTGCAACTATTCCAATTTTCCAATATCCGCACACCCGTATTAATGATACTGGCTGCTGGTTTTGATACTAGTATCGGTGGGAAAAACACCCAGTGAAAATGTTTGACTTTTCACTCGAAGATGAAGTTGTGGGTACAGAAGTCTTCGATGAGACTTTGAAAATGTGAAGCTTCGCACACCCCTAGTAATTGAATATCTATTCGTGGCTTGACGTGCAACAGTAGGGGAAGAGAGTCGCAAATTTCCCTTCTTGCGTCCAATATCTACGGTTTTGTCGGCTTTGCAGTCCGGCCGTGGTCAACTGGTACATGTATACAGCCGTGCACATCACTAGAAAGTCTTCCGCCACATTATCCATAGTTTCAACGCTAAATACACAACGTGTTCTGATAAAATTGTTCTTTAATCAATTGCAAACCTTGTGCACAAAACTGTTGTGACTAAACAAAATAAGGCAATAACACAGGCGAACTTCTTCCATCATAAACACATTGTTTACAAACGTACTGCTGGCCTTTTAACCATCAATAAGCCATAGTTTGAAAAAATTAATTAGTTTTGTATACAATATTCTTTTTTTATAATTAAAACTTGATACTTTCATGCTTCCAACCTTTTATTTTTTGAAAAATCACCAATACATTGTATTTCACCGCATAATGGTTGCAATAAAATTTTTAAGTTCTGGAAAGAGTAAATATTTTTACAGTCTAAATGTTGCTGCCTTTTTTGCCACTGCAGCAGAGCAAAAACATGTAAGAACGCACCCTATTCCATACGCCCCTCCACAAACAAATTCCTGGCGAGAGTGATTTCATCAGCCTCCCCTTTACAAGCGTGGAGGGTACGAGTCAAAGTGGTTCAGGCCAAGACAAGTTGCAACTGAAGCTGCCACTAACTTACCCATTTGCACATTTTTCTCCAGCTTGACTCGTGATACCAATGTTCCTTGCATATTCCAACCTAGCTCAATCACTTTTGCTTCAAAAATTAGAGTAAACTACAAGAGTATTGCTTGGCTCTATTACTGTTGAGAAAAACATTCCGTGAATGAATAGTTTTGTTCCTTGACAATTTCTGACACTACGAATTGTTAAAAACTTGTGTGTGTACACTCAAAACCATGTTATTCCTACAGCTCTTCCACACTGATATGTTTTTGTTGTGGTTTTTGTAAACATAACCAAACAACGACAAATCTTAGATCCACGGCACGAGGAACTTCTACTCTTAAACTAAATATTTTATGAGGTTTAAATGAATACTTTACATGAACATAAAAATAGCAGAACCTTTACTTGCTGAGTGAGCTCTGTGTATAACCAGCCCTGCATTACAACGTGAAGGAGTCAAGTACATAAACTTCTCTCAGCACACAACAAACACTTCAGCTGGCAACAGTCTGCCCAGGTATCATTTAACACAAAGCAGGTAGTCGACACCAGAAACACGTGGCGCAGGGAGATCCACAAGGCACTACTGGCGGAGTGAGGTGAGAGAGCGCAGCTACCAGGCTTGCCAGAAGTCGTCCCACCACCAGGCCTCAGGCACGCAGAGCCTCACCTCTGCCACTGCCTCATCCTGCAACCTCTTGAGCATCGCCACCTCCGACAACAGCCACTCCTTCTCCTTCCTGAGTGCTTCCACCTGCTCCTGCGTGCTGCTTGCCGCCTCCTACGCACAGTAGTCGCGTCACTTCGCACCACGGCTCCACAGCNTTCCACCTGCTCCTGCGTGCTGCTTGCCGCCTCCTACGCACAGTAGTCGCGTCACTTCGCACCACGGCTCCACAGCTCGTAGCAGACCTCCGCTGCTTGAGGTCGGCCAGTACTCCTATTACTAGCTGGTCACACAAACCCACAGCAACTGTGCACTCTCGTCTAGTTCACATTGCTCAGTGGACGCTACAAGTCACAACCTCTTCATATTCCACACACTTGCTGGAAGACTCAACAACCCAATGCAAGTGCTAGGTTTCTATCTTCATCCAGTTTGTTATGATAGCAGGGGCAGGCCTTTATTTACCTGCCTTCCTGAATGCATTATCTCTCATACAAGTGTAAATCAGACAAGCGAGCAGCAAATTCATTGGTGAATCAGCAATACAGAATTGACACGTCTGTGATTTGGTACATTGACACCATTTCATGAATCGGTACAGCTCTAACGTAAACATTAAATGAAATAGCTTGACAATCTTTATATTGATGTGATGGGGGAAAGATACGCAAAAGGAAAAACGAAGAAACTACAAAGGGCTTTCAAAATATTTCCCTTTACAGTAAACAGTAAAC
This sequence comes from Clitarchus hookeri, assembly GCA_002778355.1. Lineage (NCBI taxonomy): Eukaryota > Metazoa > Arthropoda > Insecta > Phasmatodea > Phasmatidae > Clitarchus > Clitarchus hookeri. Next base: position 1,220,950 of record NQII01000134.1, on the reverse strand, counting down.
TCGCAGATTTCACTGGCGAGTTATTTTATTTTAGTAATGCCATCTACTGTTTCAATTCTACTGACGAGCAGCGATGATTACTGGCTCATGTTTCCACGTGCCACTGGGTGGCAGAGGCCAGAATCATTATTGAAAGAACTGAGTTCACTGAATCTAAAGAGGTCGTGAAATGCCAACGAAACTAGATACTGGCATGCGCTTCAAGTCCTAGGTTCTCCAGAAATATTTACAAATGTGCGTACAGTAGCACCATTAAATTAAAAAAAGTTCTTGTTGAAATTCCACATAATAGCAATACAAAAATTAACTCAAAAGAGAATCTATTTTATAAAACTTATTTCCTTAATTCAAATAAGTATATCACTATTTTTTTTTGTTTATAGTCTCTTAACACTATAAACCTAAATTAAATTAGATTATGTTCATAAGCTAATCCTTTTTCTTTAATTTCACTGAATATCACTGATGAACTTACTGCCAGCTGGCCGTTCACTTACAGCTGATGAACACCAATGAGCCATCACCGATATCACTGCTTGTCAGTAGTAACGGACTGTGGCCTACATGCAGTGCAACAAGCTGGCTCTTCCACTCGTAACACACACAAGGAAAGTGAGAAGGCAGGCGAGCAATAGCACAATGGCAGGACACATTGCATTGTGTGTGGAAACATTCAGATGCCTGAGGAGTAAAGGATGGGCAGAGCAAATACTGTATTTACCCAAAAAGAGGCCGTGGTATTTTTCCCAAGAATGATATCTTAAATTGCTATCTTGGACTCAAATTAAGTATCAAGAAAAAAAATTATACCAAAAATCTGACGTTTCATTAGATTTTGCATATATTCACAGTTTACTTGTGGTACACAAAAAGTACTGCAATATTAGTAAGTATACAATATATTAATTGATCCATCTTGTAATAAACTTAATTTACCATAATAAATTTGTATACGTAAACAATGGCTAACCTTAAAACAGCAAACATGAACAATGTTATTGTAAAAGCAGTGTTGCCAACATGTTAAGCGAGCAAAAAAAATTACCTACGCATATTGCCCCATTCCAAGGAGAAACATCAGGTTTGAAACATGTTTTTGGTGAAAAGTTACCAATCGCAATATTTTGTTACCATAGTGCGTGATGGAAAAGCAGTGAAAGTTGGTAGGTCTGTAGCACACACTAATAGCAGCAAGGTACATGAAACAAGACAAGTCCTCACCGGCTGCCTCTGTTGGTCGGCTCTCTTGTCCTCGGGCGAGAAGCAGCCCACCGTTGTCGTGTTGGTCGTCAGCGGACCCTTCTGAAGACTCATGCTCTGGGCTGCTGTCTTCTCCAGCCGCACAGTCGCACAGCGCAGCGCCTGCAGCCGTACACCACTCTTCAACCACAATTCTGCACCACACTTGTTCTAATTTCATTTAACAAATCCCTAGTAATTTTTCTTCCTCATGGTGACTCATATCCCACTCAGCAGTATGGTGTATAACTCAGTTTTATTTAAATAAATTACAAGTATTCTTATTTTAAATTTTTTTAGCTTTCTAGGATATTTAGGGAAAACTGCATGATCTGACAAAATTTAAATTCTGTGGTATACATAACTGTTACAAAAAATGTAAATAAAAGTATTATAGCATCAATTCCCCAATGCACCAACAATATGAAAGATTCCTGCTTAGCGCAATATCTTAAGTTTTAATCCGCACACATATATCTGTGTTTTTGTGAAGTAACACCAGTTAGGAAAGTAGAAATCAATTTATTCAGATAAAAATTTCAATCCCTTCACTGCTGATTTCTGACAATTATTTTGTACATCTCAAGATTTAAACAAATTCACAAATCACAAAACTAACATTATAAACAAGAGTGGCCAACAATTATATTTTTTATGTGTCAGATGTACAATAAAATGTGGACATGGTAAAAACCTTAAATTAAGATTGTTGGAGGAAACTAATTTTGTATTTGGCAGTATAAACCGTGAGCTATGCTCTGATTGGTTAATGTCTAGAGCCCTCAGCCAATAATAAACATTCTCTGTTAGCTATTGTTCATCTCGTGTGTGTTGTTGTTGTGGTTAAAGTTCGTTAAATAAAACTTACATTTCTCGATCTGCTGCGTGTTCTTTGTGTTAATAATTCAATAAAGATAATATTCTTTCCTTGATACAATAACTTAGCAACAGGCAATCAGGAGACTGGGTGGAAGTACGATGTCCATACAAAAAAAATAATGCAATATTTAATTTTCTTGGTGAGGCATATTTAAAGCCAGTTTTATGGAAATTTTAGTGCCTTTAAATTATTATTTTTTTGACAGTCTGATGACCAAACATTGTACAAAAGAAAGTCCATTTTGGTGACAATGTAATTTGCATCGGAGGTGAAGTGTTGCCCATTTACGTTTCTTTAAAAGGTCCAAACAGATGACACTTGCATGGTGACAGATTGGGGTCGAAGCTACACCTGGTGGGAGTGTCTGCAGTTTGGGGCCATCCTCTGCTTCTCGCAGCGACTGCAGCGAAGCAGGGGTAACTAACGTGGTGCTTTTTCTCTGCTTGAACTGCTCCCTCTGCATTAGCATGGGTACGGCTAGACCTTACAGCTTCTGCCTTCCAGCATACGGGAAAGTCTGAAGAAAGGGTCTNCTTGGCTGCCTTCCAGCATACGGGAAAGTCTGAAGGAAGGGTCGAAGTGCATGTCCGGTAGGGGATGGCACGGCCTTTGCGAATGATCGAGATGGTTCCTCAAAGGGAGGAAATCCTGAGTGGCCTCCCGGAGGGCAATAACTTCCCCCCCAGTGCAGTGCCCTCACAGCAAGTCTCCTGGCTCAGGCTATCGAAGATGGCAAGGCGACCATAGGCACTGTACGAGTCTGTGGGTAGGATTACAGCCTGCATCCCAACCCACTACTACTATTGGCCTTCCTACCCCGACCAACAGCACAAAGTGTTGTTGTATTTGAGGAGGTGTCATATGCCTGCTTCTGAAACAATATTACAGGGAGCGTGGTTGGAAGAGGATGAAAGCTGGTTCAGGGGGTTGAAATGAAAGCTAGCTGAGTGGGAAATGCAAACCAAGTAGGAATATGCCTGGTTTACTGGTGTGCCAACAACACATACAATGTATAAATGGGGCTCCTGCAACACGGTACATCACACTGCAGTCGAAGGTGACCAAGAGATGCAGGGAGTCGTGTCTGAGTTGTCCACTGTGTTGGATTTCCCTAACATATATGAATTGTCAGTTTTAACCAAAATCACATCATAAATGAATGATTTTGCCTTAAAATCACATTTTTCCCCAAACAATTTCTAAAAAATGAGAAAATGTATCGAGTCCTTATCCTCGGAGCAGTAACGCTGATTCGAGACTCGGGGCCTGATCCAGGTGGATCAGCGGCCATGACCCCCTCTCCCAAGCACCATCCCACATCACCCTTCCACACATGCCTCCCCATCCTCCCTCTCCTCAGGACCCACACATGGGGCCACGGTGGTGCAGTCGTTAGATAAAGTGGAACCACGTTATAAAGATAGTCGACAATGGCAAAATTTATTATCGCTGTAGCGAGTTATCGTTATAACAAAATTTACCATGCCCCACAAATTTTTTGTTATTGTATTTGCCCTTGTAGATCTTGTGTGTAACGAATGCCGCAAACTATGCGTATNAAGCCTGGAGATCACTGAACTTCCCTCCCTACTTCCCTCTGACCGCTTCCTTTCTCTTCCTGTCCCTCGTTGCTCCAAGTGCAAATTACCAGCATATGTTTACAATTTGTTTATTTACTTACTTAGGCACAAAATTTACATTACCTTTATTTTTCCACTACTTTTATCGTGCAGAATTCACTGACTTGTACACTTGTAGTAACATCTCATAGATTGTACTTCACAATTGCATACATGCCGTATTGATATTTCTGCTCCACTCAACAGTACGTAGGCTACTATAGCTGGTTGCCATTCCGAATTTGTTTCATTTTTGTTATGACCGCACAATATACTAGTTATGGTTCTGTTTATTTTATTGGTAGAGGGAGGGGGAGGGGAAACTCTAGAACATCTTTCGTAAGACGTGATTCTTTTGCAGTTCTTCTTATGAAAGTGTTTTGATGAATGATGCAGTGGAAAATTTTGTTTGTATGGAAATAAAATTCAATTTAAACATCATTGAAAGAACAAAATGTGATAAATGTGTCGCTATTCGTATTGATGCAAGAAATACTCTAAACACAAATATTGTTGCATTTTTTATATAATTAACTACACTAAAAGGGTGTTTATTCAGGCCACATACATTTTAAAACCTTGCATATGATTTTGAACTTATTTGCAATGTCAAGTAATTTTATTTTATTAGCACACTCCATAACTTAAACAGAACTAAGGTTTACAAAAACGTAACACATATAGCTACACACACAATTTAAATCCGCTCAATACAAGAGGCAAAAATGTACCAACCTTCATAAACAATGTAACATTGTCTAGCAACTGTTAGACGTAATCATGCTATTCCCCTTACATGCCTGGCACGTGGAGAAGCGGCTAGCGGTAGTCTTCCTACCCCCACAACACAGGAGCGGTAGGCAGATAGCATCTCGCCGCCCCTCCTACATTCCACAGTACGTACCATTCCCCTCCTCCCTTCCTNGGAGCGGTAGGCAGATAGCATCTCGCCGCCCCTCCTACATTCCACAGTACGTACCATTCCCCTCCTCCCTTCCTAGCCTATATCCAACGTATCCCGACACTTCCTTCTCCACTACTAACTCCACTTCCGATCATACCTCTCCCCTTCGTACCCCTCCTCCTTAATCCTTCACCACAACACCCGCACTCACCTCTTCCCACGCTCCTCCGATGCAAGTGACACCCCGCGTCACAGACTAACAAAGGCTGGCTCGAGCGTGGCAAATGGGTGGATGTCACTTGCAATGCAAATTCAAGTCGTAATTTGCATGTTTGATCTCGTGTATTTATTGTGTTTGCAGTATTTCTGTTTTGCTACAATTGTATCAGTTCTCAAGCAAAGTAAAAGCATTACACACATATCCGACACACAGCAAGAAATACACTCACACATGCACCTCACAAACCTGAAACCAGGTTTGTGGGAATGGACTGATTTTAGTCTGTATTATCTAACGNACACTCACACATGCACCTCACAAACCTGAAACCAGGTTTGTGGGAATGGACTGATTTTAGTCTGTATTATCTAACGTGAGAGTGAAAAAGAATACGTAATGAGTTAATCTTTGTTGCAGTTACAGCTGTAACAAGAACCACTTGCACAACATATTGTGGACTTTCATTCTGAGAAGTTCACCCAGATGTTACNGAACCACTTGCACAACATATTGTGGACTTTCATTCTGAGAAGTTCACCCAGATGTTAACCCCATTAATGTAATTTGATTAATTTTTCAATATGTTTATTTTCCTCCTGACGAGTATTGGTAAATTATAATTGTAATTTCCTGATCATTAATACATATGCCATTTGTAAATTATAGTGTGAGTGCAGCGATTGTACGGGGGCTAGGCAGGTTCCAACTATGACCACTCGTGTGGTATTTTGCTGAATTATATAATATTTAAGTTGGACCAAGGTGTGGTTATTTCATAAGTTATATATTTTTAACAAGAAGTTCAAAACCAATACTGGAATAAGTATTTATAACATTTCAAATACAATATGAACAATAAAGCCATTACTGAAGGCCGATCGTAAGTATGTTTCCCTCAAGTTCTGAGAAAATTTTTCATTTTATCATTTTTGGTGATTCAAGTGAGATGTAAGAATGCTAAATAATTTCCAATATTGGAATGTAACATAACGGTGTTTTGAAATTTGTTGTACAATTCTGTGTTTTTAAATTTATTTTAATGCTGCTGAAGTCTGTTGCGCGGAGAGGTAACAAGTTTTCGAGGCGCGCTGCCTTAGTAGATCAACGTGCATAGACTTGTTGGCTGGAAGGGGCAGTAAAATGGTGGTTGCAAATAAGAGTGGTGAATAATGGGATAGTATCCATGCAACCCACATATTTCTATTGCACAATGTTTAGTTTATACAACATTACTCAAGATTTATTATAATATACTTAATATTTTCGGCAAGATACGTACAGATGGGTGGCTTTGTTCAGCCTGATTCAGCAGTTAAAAATCTTCAGTGTGTTTGTATTTGGCAGAACTTGTGGCATGAATAAATGTTTAAATTTCACCAATAGAAGAATTCATTTTAATTTCATCATCATCGTAACAAATCTACAATTGTTTTATGAACTTTAAAACATCTGTTTGCGCCCTTATAATTTTAACCCTGGAGTCTTATTGTTGAGCTAGCCACGGCCTAGGTCAGGGAGGCAACCATATGGAATTTATTGAAATCCTTTCCCAAGCCTTGAGCATGTAGTTGTAGCACGTAGCACTGGATGGCGCTAGTGGTGAAGCTTAAACGCTCTCAGCGACATCTCAAGAAAGCGGACGACACTTCCTGCTGTCTGTCTCGTGGAATCCTCCCCCACTCCGCAATATGTGGTCAAACTAGTTCTTGTTGAACCGAGTTGCTTTCACGGCGACAGAGTGTATTCAAACATTTATCACTTCCTATATTGATTCCAGCAGTAATGCAAATAAAAATGATTTTATTTAAAATAAATAAGAAAATGTTTTATATTGAATGTATAATAATTTCNAACCAATACTGGAATAAGTATTTATAACATTTCAAATACAATATGAACAATAAAGCCATTACTGAAGGCCGATCGTGAGTATGTTTCCCTCAAGTTCTGAGAAAATTTTTCATTTTATCATTTTTGGTGATTCAAGTGAGATGTAAGAATGCTAAATAATTTCCAATATTGGAATGTAACATAACGGTGTTTTGAAATTTGTTGTACAATTCTGTGTTTTTAAATTTATTTTAATGCTGCTGAAGCCTGTTGCGCGGAGAGGTAACCAGTTTTCGAGGCACACTGTCTTAGTAGATTAACGTGCATAGACTTTTTGGCTGGAAGGGGCAGTAAAATGGTGGTTGCAAATAAGAGTGGTGAATAATGGGATAGTATCCATGCAACCCACATATTTCTATTGCACAATGTTTAGTTTATACAACATTACTCAAGATTTATTATAATATACTTAATATTTTCGGCAAGATACGTACAGATGGGTGGCTTTGTTCAGCCTGATTCAGCAGTTAAAAATCTTCAGTGTGTTTGTATTTGGCAGAACTTGTGGCATGAATAAATGTTTAAATTTCACCAATAGAAGAATTCATTTTAATTTCATCATCATCGTAACAAATCCACAATTGTTTTATGAACTTTAAAACATCTGTTTGCACCCTTATAATTTTAACCCTGGAGTCTTATTGTTGAGCTAGCCACGGCCTAGGTCAGGGAGACAATCATATGGAATTTATTGAAATCCTTTCCCAAGCCTTGAGCATGTAGTTGTAGCACGTAGCACTGGATGGCGCTAGTGGTGAAGCTTAAACGCTCTCAGCGCCATCTGGAGAGAGCGGGCGACACCTCCTGCTGTCTGTCTCGTGGAATCCTCCCCCACTCCGCAATATGTGGTCAAACTAGTTCTTGTTGAACCGAGTTGCTTTTACGGCGACAGAGTGTATTCAAACATTTATCACTTCCTATATTGATTCTAGCAGTAATGCAAATAAAAATGATTTTATTTAAAATAAATAAGAAAATGTTTTATATTGAATGTATAATCATTTCATATTTCTGTCATAAATTTTAAGCATTATGTACATCCTCATGTTTTATAGCCCTCCAATAGCGATACACGTCTTAAAGATTGTCTCTAGCGGTTATAATATCCTGGTACCTGCATTTATTTTCTAAATAAAACCTCTTATTCCCATTAAAGCATGTTTTACACAGATAATTTCATACAATAAGCATCATACATTTATCCACATCAAACATCATTGCGCGTTGTCTGGAAATAAGTTTTTTTATGAAGTTTCTTTTGTAATGTACATATTTAAGTTAAATAGTTGTATAATTTAAAGGAATAAAGTTGAAATATTATAATATCTGGCAAACAAAACGTCTTCTTTGACATATAACATGTTCACGAGATGTAGATATACATGCGTGGCAAAGGAAGACAGTCGGAAAACTGTCTGCTCCAACCAAACGTTGGTCAAAGTAACGGACATTACTTTGTCAATATTTAGAGGACTATACCCGCAATGTTGTTGTTTGAGACTAATTATAAAAAAGTAAAAAAAAATAATAAAACTGCTGATTTTTTGGGCCACGTCAGAAATATAGGCTTTACGTCAAATTATTCAGAATACGTCTTAACAAAGCATAATTGTTATGGTCATTTAAAAGAAGTTATAATTTTGCAATGAAACCGCCTCAAAAATTAGTAATTTGTTACATTGCTATAGGACTATTTTTCCTCCTGGCTAACACAAAAAGTGCTCTTCGAAGATATTGCATCGAATTCAGCCAGTTACTTATACTTAATCTGTAGCTTTAAAAGGTATTNAAAAAAAAAAAAAAAAACTGCTGATTTTTTGGGCCACGTCAGAAATATAGGCTTTACGTCAAATTATTCAGAATACGTCTTAACAAAGCATAATTGTTATGGTAATTTAAAAGAAGTTATAATTTTGCAATGAAACCGCCTCAAAAATTAGTAATTTGTTACATTGCTATAGGACTATTTTTCCTCCTGGCTAACACAAAAAGTGCTCTTCGAAGATATTGCATCGAATTCAGCCAGTTACTTATACTTAATCTGTAGCTTTAAAAGGTATTCATTATAAATTCCATATTTTGAAAATATTTTTAACAGTAGTAAAGTATTTTTTTAATTATTACATATTTAAACTAAGAGGTTTGCCTTTCTCGTACATTAAATGGTGTGCAGAGTTAGTGATATAGCAATTATTTTAAAAAGTTACAGAATTTGTATAGAAATATGCTCATGTATATAACTCAAGTGCACTAGACGTGTTAAAAATTATATTTATTTTTTATCTATAGCATATTCTTTAATGAAGTATATGTTCATCTTCATTATTATGCTACATATTAATTAACGGATATCTATTATTGCACGCCTATCCATTGCCTTGCTCATAAACGCAACTATAGCAAAATCAATTCAGGTAGGTGGGCCTCTTATATCTGAATTTTATTGTCTCATGGTAAAGTTTAGAGGATAATTTGTAAATGAGGGTATAAAAAAATATTTCCATATCCTTCTGTAGATGAAAGAGTGTACATGTTTCTCTCAGATGCAGCCCCCTTTATGATCAAGGCAGCCAAATCCCTCCCAGTATTTTATCCTAATTTGATTCATGTCACCTGCTTTGCCCACGGAGTCCATCGACTCGCTGAAGAAGTACAATTCAAGTTTAGAAATGTAAATAAATTGATTTAGTCAACAAAGAAGGTATTTCTCAAGGCACCCATTCGCATTAAAGCCTATAAAGAAAAACTTTCTACTGTGCCTTTACCACCTGAACAAGCTGTACTGCTTTACAATCACATTTCGATGCCATTAAAGGTGTAGTAAATAGCATCGACAGCGCAGATTCTATGGCAGTTTGTCAGTGCAAGGAAGCATTTGGAAGACCATTCTAATAAAAAGAATTTTGCTCTGAATAGCACCCATTTTTCCCACATACCGAAGAGTATTAAGAAGCTTGAAACTCAAGGTTTGGTGTTGAATGAATCCATTCAGTTGATGTGTAGAATCCGCCAAATGAACTCCGAATTGCCAAAAATATTCCTGCATAAACTTAACAAAAAGTTTGGTAAAATTGTACGCAACAACCCTGGCTTCGAACCTTTGTGTCTAATTAATAGTTTTATTAATGGCAGGGGTGAACTTTTGCCTGAGACGATATCTGCTAATATAGCTCCTAAGTTCAAGTATTGCCCAGTAACCTCAGTGGACGTAGAGCGTTCCTTTTCCACTTGTAATGACGCAATATTCTTAATTTTTCGGGACACGGGTGTAAAATTCTTTCGTGTGTATGAAGCTTTGGAAAGCTTCGTAATATTTTTATCGGGTTTGAAGTTTAAAGCCGCGGTGGCTCGTTTCCCATGGTAGTTTGTTTATCCGGCAGACGTGTGCTGTTGTAGGTTATCGGGCGGACGTCTGCTGTTTACGTTTTATCAGGAGTCCGTTTACCGTTTCGTTTCGAACTTTGGAGTTTTGGTAAGCGTCAGCATTATTTAGATACTTTCAGGCGACGTCGACAAGTTTTAGTTCCTCCGGCGCAGTTTTGTTGTACGAGAGGTTAGTTTATCTGGATGTTGACGGTGTCAACAGTTGTAGTTACTACGGCCCAGTTTCGATTTTGATAACGTGTTGAGAGCGGGACACAGCGCAGTTTTGGATGACGCTGCTGGCAGATGCCGGATGCCATGCGCTTATTAGACGATAGGCCTGCCTAACGTTTACTAGTGGTGTCTATCGCCTAGAAGAAAAAAAGTAACCAACCGTCGAAGAAGACACATCGGGCGTGAAGAATTTCACCCACACCGGCAAGCACCCGTGACCGTAAAATCTTTTTTTCACATTTCTTTTCGGTTTAACTTAACCTAAATTCTATCAACTTATTTCTGCCGGTGTGGGGGGTCGTTAGGGTGCCAGGAGGGAACGAACATCCCTCCTGCCTTCGTAACTTAGTCTTGCGATGCAATTATTGAGACATTAATAAACTGTACACGTCTGTGGCGCTGGTCTGTACTTGTATATTTATCTCTGAACGGTTCGTACTCTACATACTTAAAATTCGTATGTGAACTGTGATACGTAAATGATATATAAAAGTATGGAACAAAATACTCTGGAATTTTACTTTATTTAATAATTAATTGGCGTCTATTGTACAGAGTCTCGTGTTCCACCTTTGAGCAAGCCGTGGCAACGTAAACATTCAGAAGTGTAAACTGCCAAACGTTACACACTTATAAAAATATTTTAAGTGATTAACTTTACAGCTAAACATTTAGAACAATATACAATTGTAAACGTTTATAAAAACACCAAAAATTTTTGATTCAATTTTATCAAATAAAAAAAACTATTCTATTTTTTGTTTTATTTTATGTTGCATGTTTTTACATATAACTTGCATATTTTAGGCATTTTTCATGCATATTTGCATGTACTTTTCAGTATTTTTATGTTGCATGTAATACAGTTGATAGTAATAATACATTTTAAAATCATGTTGGTTTTATACCAAATACAATGAAACACCAACTTTACGAGAAAAAATGACCTTTAATCACAAAAGAAAACATCTTTGTAAATAATAATTCCTCATTAAAATGTATTGTGTAAAAAATTTTATGTTAAACCATTGGCTTTGAAATACAAGTGATGATAGGTGCAACTATTTTGAGCGACGGATAATGTTAATAAAGTTTCTATGATAGCCAAGCACACTTAACTTGCTCTGCGGCCAGCGTATGAAAGCAAAAGTGCGCGTCCAAGAGGGAAAGGACGTGCTTTCTTTGATGGATAACAGCTTCCCCTCTTGTCTGCATGTAAGGGGAGGAAGAAAGGTGCACAGCTGTGAGAGAGAAAGAGGGGTGTGAGAGAGGATGCATGGTCACCACGCATGTTGCTAGGTAACCACTTCCCCTTTCGTCGGGTGTGTAAGGGGAGGTAGCAAGCCAAACTTGCATCACACTGCAGATGTGTCGGGAAGACCACGCGCTGCAGAGCAGAGATAAATGGCGGCGCGCGTGATGTATTTCCCATCCAGTTACTAGACGTTTGCATTAAAAACCAGCTTAACGATCATTGTGGGAAATCTTAGGTGACGAGACCAAAACAAATTTCGATTGACGCAATATCCAATAAACAATACAAGCAGATAGCTTTATATTTATTTATATAGGAGTTTTGCCAGGACCACTGAAAATTAACTGTGGATACAGTTTATCGGTACATTAGTTTTCTGTACGAAAGTCCTCTGTATACCATGTGAATCACAAGTATAATGCTACACCTTATTGCGTTGACATTTGTAAATGAATGTGAGAGGAGCAAGTCAGATGGAGGTACGTGATCTCACCTCCATGCCAGTTTGACGGTCGCTGGCAACACTGCTGCACGTCTGCACGTCCTCCCACACCTCGTCCAGGAGCGTGCGGCACTCCCGCAGCTGCTCTGCAACGTCCGCGGCGTGAGCCTCGCTCACCTGTATCTGCACAGTAGTCAGTCGTGTTTCACACACATTCAGCAAGGTATCTCGATGCTCACCACATCCGCCTCATCACAAACAATAAGCTAACCATAACCACACAATTCAATTGCAACCCACTGTACTATAGTTGAGATCAGCTGATAATCTAAGTTTACAATTTGTTTATTTCACTATAGTAAAATTGATGAACAAATAAAACCCATTTAAGAGGTTCCCTTCTTAAAAGATTTCCTGCTTAATAAGTTAATATAATTTTTCATCAGGTCTATTAACAGATTGATTTGACCCGTTTTAGAAGTTTTCTGGTTATTAACGCCCAAATTTTTTAGTCTTTTCAGAAACAGGAGTGTTTTCGTAATGCTCTGCGTGATATTCTATCAAAGGTGATTGGCCATGAGTTTTATTAAAACTAACCGACAGATGTGTAAAAGTTATTAGTCAGCTCCACATCTCAAGAAACACCTGCAACATGACTCGGTTCATAAGCATGAAGTCACCGCCACCGCCAACACATCACCAACCACCTACTAAAGGAGGAGGGGAAGCAAGCCAGGGCTTCTGCCACCTGTAACAGGTGGGCCACGTTGTACCCATAAGCAGCTCATACCTACGTACATACGTATGTGAAGGCACACTGCAACAAGCATAAGAAACTGAGTCACTCGTTCCCATTTACTCCAATAAGCTGGGATGACATGACAACTGCATGCTAATTCCTGTGGATTAATAGTGTAAAGCTAATATTTATGCAATTACATTAGTAGGAGTCACAAAAATATACAGAATACTGAGTTAAAAATGAACATGCCCGATTGTCTATTGCCAACTCTTATCATCCATGTAAGAAATAAACTGCTTGCAGATCTGGTTGCACTGTGAAAACATTCTGTTTTATGCAAATGAGTCTTGTATACGATCAAATATAACAATGGTCTTAGAATATTTTCTACTGTTGCATAGACATACGTACTTCGATAACATGTTGCATAACTCACAAATTGACAAAAAACCTTTCAGGTAATAAACCTTTAATGAAAGGGTTTTGATGATAACTTACAAGGATTATCAACAAAATATTTATGTAAAACATGCATCTGTAATTCATTTTTATAAAGAACAGAGCTTTAAGGTGGATGAATACATGGTGTCGAGGCTTACTGAAATTGTACACAAAGTGCATAAATAACATTTTCCCAAACTTTTTAAAATTGTTGCAACTTTGGGACATTTATAAACTGCAAAGAAGAAGAAACAGACAGGTGACTATTTCTTGCAGACAATAAACAGATAAGCAACAACAGCAACATTAGCAAAGCAAAACCAAGTTCAGACAATGTTCAGAAATGAAGGCAAGGGAATAATTCAGTCCAAAGTGGGTCAAGAAATATATATATATAGTGATGGAGAATGATGGTCAGACACGTCGACGACATGTGGATCAGTTGTCATGCAGAGAGGCAACAGCAGTAATGACAGGTGAAGACGACAGCAATTGTGGATCACCTCCAGTAAGGACGGGCGAGCAGTAACACAGTTCCAGACAGCAGCAAGATAACTCTTGTGTTTCCTTGCAGGAATAAATATGCTGTACTGTGTCATGTTGGTTGCGAGTGAAGTTGAAACAGCCATTGTCACATCTGTGTCGTGGTTGTTATACTGGGCCAGTGTGTGTATGTGATAGCCAATCTCGGATGTGCAAGATTTATACACTTTAACCGTAAATGAGTATTATAAATATACAGAGTGATTCTAAAATCACGGGACAAACATTGAGGGGTGGTAGAGCTCACTAAAACAATCAATTATTGTATAGGAATATATGGACAGAAGTGACGCGTTGACGCACAAACACAAAAACATAACACATTAACGGAAACATAAAATGTTCATTAGCAGCATACTTAACGAGTGATTCCGTACAGAAAATGTTAAAACAGTTGCTGGAAATGCATCCACCAACAGTCACGCATGCTTGGCGACCTCTACATATGGCATGATTGGCTGACAATGGTGGCATGCGTGAAATACCCGGCGTATTTGAATCTGTTCGCCAATCACTCCACCGACGCTACCAAGCTTGCATTACTGTCGGTGGTAGCAATTATTATAAACATTGCTGTAAAAAGGCATTTAGCGGCGACATTGTAAATAAACAATGTGTTGCATTTCATGTGTTATTTTTGTGTTTGTGCCTCAACGCGTCACTTCCGCCCATATATTCCTATACAATAATTGTTGGTTTTAGTGAGCTCTACCACCCCTCAATGTTTGTGCCATGATTTTAGAATCACCCTGTATACATTATTATTTGAAAGTCACTTCTACTTAACACAACTTTATAACTTTACTCTAGAAATTAGAAACACAATTATGTAATATGCCCAAGTTTCTGTGAACTGAACATTTGCCACAGTCCCAACAAATTTCTAAAGACTAGTCGGAACATTTTAATATATAATTAGGTACTTGAACCTAGTAAGAAAACTAAGCATATGCAGCAANTACAATAATTGTTGGTTTTAGTGAGCTCTACCACCCCTCAATGTTTGTCCCATGATTTTAGAATCACCCTGTATACATTATTATTTGAAAGTCACTTCTACTTAACACAACTTTATAACTTTACTCTAGAAATTAGAAACACAATTATGTAATATGCCCAAGTTTCTGCGAACTGAACATTTGCCACAGTCCCAACAAATTGCTAAAGACTAGTCGGAACATTTTAATATATAATTAGGTACTTGAACCTAGTAAGAAAACTAAGCATATGCAGCAANGCTAAAGACTAGTCGGAACATTTTAATATATAATTAGGTACTTGAACCTAGTAAGAAAACTAAGCATATGCAGCAATAATAACATAAAAAGTTACGGTAGTCCTATTTGTCTAAATGTTCGCCAATACTTTTAAGTTTGTCATATCTACCAAAAATAAGTGACACGAGTTGCGTGCGTGAGTTTATTATCTTTTCGTTGGACTAGACAATCCTTTGTTTTAATATTTATTCCGACTGAGGCCATCCTTCTAACAAAATTACCCAACACACAACAATAACAAGAGGTTAAATATTATAGTTCATTCTCCCACAATGTTGCAGCAGTCCCAGAAAAATATTAACTTGTATTAAGTGTAATGTGCTATATAGTTATGAGCACAAATATGTTTATATTAAAAATAATTATAAGAACTAGCATCAATATAGGCATTTTTAAAGTCATAAATCTCACCTAAATACGGTTATAGGCATAATTTGTAAACATTGTACGTAATTTTTTTTTTATATTCTAGCGTTCTTTGAACAGCTGAAAATGGTAAACAAAGTAGTTGACAGTTGAAACGTAGAAGTCACATGGCAGTGTTTATGTTTACATGTAGCGGAAGGATACATAGTCAGTAGCCAGAAGCAGAACTTGAGCAGGGCTTCAGAGAAGTGTGAAGCAGCAGTGAATAGCCTCGTATATTGTGAGCACCCGGCACTGTGCATGCACATTGAATTAGGAAATGAAAGATGTGCTCCAGTTTGATGGCTGCTTCAGTGATCTGAAACNTGCATGCACATTGAATTAGGAAATGAAAGATGTGCTCCAGTTTGATGGCTGCTTCAGTGATCTGAAACTCACTTCATTCTAGCGAGATACTAAGAATAGTCAACTATATGTTTGCTCACTGGAGATACAAATGTTCCTCAAATTATACGTTCTATGTTACTCTGATCACAGCTAACTTATCTGTTAAAATCATAAGTCATTATATATTTCCGAGGGGAAACTTTGTATGGTATTAAAAATAAATAGGGTTACGAGAATATTCGGTATGCCAAAATGAATTTAAAATTGCAACATTCATTTTTGTTTCGATAAGAAATTTGGATGGCGAAAGTTGTAACAAAACTAAAATAATCTATTTTGATGAATATTTGGGAGTGATAATAGTCTATTTAATATATGAATTCCTTTTTTTAACAGATTGTGTAGAAGTAGTAACCAGTAAACAAACATGCATGTATCCTTCGGTCGCCACGTGGTTTCCACCTGACCGTTAAAACATGTTTTGTTTGTGATGGCAGACGTCGATGAGACGTTAAGCCTACCTACCCGCCTACATCACAACATGTCGCCAAGCTGCTCAGGCATAGATAATGAGTAGAGACCTAAAAAAATAGGGGTTATTTTTCTTGAAAAGAGGTGTTATTTTCCCCAAAAATTGCTGTTTTTTACGTAGAAAATAGGTGTTATTTTTTTGTGTGGCATACAACCTTTTATGCATTAAAAATTCATTTTTTAAATGATAAACATTTTTGCTACACTATAAGCACTATTAAAATGCAAAATTATAATTATAACTGTAAAGAATAACTATAAAAACTGCTAACAAACAGAATGTGTACCTTCACAGGAAAAATCAGTAAGGTAATACGTATCTACATAATATATAACTAATTTACTTACACACGTTCTTTCAGCTGCTTGTAAAAAGTCGACAGTTAGTCATCAAACGAAAGAATAGAAAATGTTTCTATATTCCCTTCTTTCAAATTTTGCCTTCTGTCAGTAACTACTAAATTGTAGTGGCTACGAATGCGCTCACTGTCGACATTGTTGGAAGGCAACCATATAGTCTTCAGTGCTATAAGTAATTAACACCAGCAACGGGAGAATTGAGCATGACGACAGAAGCAAATCTCCAAAATACCAGATCCAGGATGAGCAGTCACACATATCCTGTAGAGCAAATCTGTAGACGAAGTTCACGAGGACATAACTCTCTTGAGCTTGAGTAAGTTGCTTGACAAATACAGTGTCATATTTTGCAGCATCAGTATTATAACTTCCTATATTCCAGAAAACAGGTCTTGAGATGTACCTCCTCCCTCTGTAGGGACGAAGTACACACCAGACTTGAGTCGTGCTGCCAAGCCACGCGCCCTAGTTTATATACAAGCCAGGGTCTGGTTGGCAGTCAGTAAAAACGAATCCAATNACGACAGAAGCAAATCTCCAAAATACCAGATCCAGGATGAGCAGTCACACATATCCTGTAGAGCAAATCTGTAGACAAAGTTCACGAGGACATAACTCTCTTGAGCTTGAGTAAGTTGCTTGACAAATACAGTGTCATATTTTGCAGCATCAGTATTATAACTTCCTATATTCCAGAAAACAGGTCTTGAGATGTACCTCCTCCCTCTGTAGGGACGAAGTACACACCAGACTTGAGCCGTGCTGCCAAGCCACGCGCCCTAGTTTATATACAAGCCAGGGTCTGGTTGGCAGTCAGTAAAAACGAATCCAATAGATAGCTTGTCTCACAGTACAACTTAGCCTGACCGAGACGACATCGTCAGTTTCCTCGACGTCACGCGTCAACATCAATAAAATAAACAACTTCTGACCTTATTAGACTTTATTTTGAGTATAATGAGAGCTGTACATAATAATAATAATAATAATAATAAAAATAATAATAAAGTTTTGTTTATAAACACAATAAAAAAGGTAATTTTAAAAAAGTAATATTGTATTTGTATCACAGTAAACAATTAATCAAAAAAACATTTCACCTAAACTTGTTTCAATAAAGAATATACCAGCTCAAAATACCGTGTATAATTGATTGTAATACGACACCAAATGCAAGCCAACCTAATACCTTCAAATGCTCTGAAAATGAAAATAATCTGAGACAGAATGCAAGTAAAATTTTGAATGTCCCAAGCGCACTTGATCAGCTGAGAGCTCGTGGAGAGATAATCGATAGGGCAGTGTGTCCACTGCGGCAGACGGAGAAGGGGTGGTGGCGGGAGGGGTGAAACCATACCCCTCCCGGCCACTGCATGTTGCTGACACCTTACGCGCGTGGCAAATGTCTGTCGTTTAAAGTAATCAATTATATTTCACTGCAAAATAACTTTTAATTTTGAGACAAAAATGAACAAATAAGGGGATTATAAATGATTTCTTCACTGTAGTTTATGACTAATCATTCAAAACTATGTCCTCTGATTTTCCCTGTCGCTAGTTACGCTGCACTCTGGCTCCGTGCTTACCCTTTATTAGAAGACAAAAGGTGTCGAATATGCCCTTACATTTTATCAGTTCATTCAAAAGACTCGTGTCTATTGAAATAAGTTAATATAAATCCTCCGATTTCGTTGCAAGAAGTTACTGAAAATTAAATTTACGCTTGGCAATACAAGTTGCTCAATTTTCGAAAACTTTTTGGCGACAAGAGGAGGTCAAATATATGCTTCTAGGCGTATCATTTTATTCATGAAGATACTGTCCATTGAGTTAAATTAATATTATGTTTTAAAATCACGTTGATTTTAAGCCAGATAAAATAAACACCAACTTTACAGAAAAAAAATATATTTAATCACAAAAGAAAACTCCTTTGCAAATAATAATTCCTTGTTAAAATGTATTGCGTAACATTTTCAGGCGAAACCATTTGCTTTGAAATACACGTGATGATAGGTGCAACTATTTTGAGTGACGGATAATCTTGATAAAATTTCTATGTTCGTCAGTAGCACTTTATTTGCTCTGCGGCCGGCGTGCGAAGGCAAGGGCACGCAACAGAGAGAGAGAGAGAACGTACTTTTTCTTTTGCTAGACAACAATTTCCCCTCTCGATGGCATGTAAGGGGAGGAAGGAAGGTGTGCGGCTGAGTCAGAAAGAGAGGAGAGAGAGAGAGAGAGAGGACGCTAGGTTGCCACGCTGGTTGCTAGGTAACCACTTTCCTTTTCGTCAGGTGTGTAAGGGGAGGTAGCGAGCCAGACGAGTTGCATGTTGCACCACGCCACAGGCGTGTTGAAAAGACAGACAACGCAACAAATAGCAGCGATAAACGGCGGCGCACGTGATGTATTTCACATCGTTACTAGACGTTTGCATGAACAACCAGCTTAAAAACGACTGTTGCATGAAATCTTAGGTGACGGGACCGAAATATACTTCAATTGATGCAACATCCGACAAATGATACAGGCGGTTGGTTACCTTTATCATTATTTAAATAGGAGTTTTGCCGGGACCACTGAAAATTTACTGTGGATACGGTTTATCGGTACGCGAGTTTTCGGTACACCGAGAGTTGACTGTAATAAAATATTTACTAGTATTTTGTAGTTAGGTTGTGAATTTGTGCTGCGAGTGTTATTGAACTGAACAGGATTTAATTAAAATATTATCTACAAATGAACGAAAGCTGTAGGTATGTGGGTGATGTAATAATCTTTTTGAAAAACTCAAACGCTAGTGAATGTTCTTCGGCAGTTTTAAATGTCTCAATAAGGTACAGAATTTATCGCACAAAAATTACTGTAACGTGACAATGTGCGCTACATGAGAAGTGTGCTCTCGTAACATTGTCCTTTCAACATTATCATTAAATATTTTTGAATTCTTTCCACTTAAATATTTACTGAATAAAAAATGAATAACTTATTCTATTTAGTTTGAAGGTGATCGACATGCACGCCCTCACTGAAAAACAGAACACACTTATATTGAAGGGACGGCCCATTTATGTTCCCGATCAGAGGGTCATACAGTCTGCTATGAAAACTGCAGCACTCTATGAAATAAACGAAATAGACAGCAAATATGTATAACCTGAAACAAATATGCACCTCCTTTGGATTGAACTTCAGCATAAATTAAAAAAGGGTGAAAAGGCATTGAGGATTGTAATAAAATAAATAAAAGTTAAAATGGAAAAAAACAAGAAATATAGATTAAGCTATAAGGCAAATTAATACATCATCATTAATATTCATCGCCAAAAAAGAGCAAACATTCAGGGACTCATGAACGTACGCCTGCATACACCCAGACCACAGGAATCAGTGCTGCAAAGAAAAGAGATCTCCACCTGTGTGAAGCAAATCATATAAAGCCACAGTACCGTGATTTCTTTAAAAGTTTTCATATTTTTGCCAACCTAGAGGAAGGAAGTGATAGTTAAGTGGGAAACAACATTGCCTCAAAACATTCTATACAGTGGAGTCTCCATTATCCGTCAGTCTCGGGACCGTCACCGTGATGGTTGAGAGAATAGACGGATAATAGAAACCCCCCCCCCNNCCCCCCCCCCTAACCCCTCATAAAGACACGACAGATACTAGCGATAATAATGTATACGATATTTAGCACTATATTTAACCGGTAGCAATCAACAGAAGTACTGTATGTACAGCACAGTATGTATTTTATATTAAATATTGTAGACTTCTGTTTATTATGTTGATAAAATAACCAAATTTAATACAGTATTATTATGTATATGTCCAGTAGTATAATCCTACCTAAAAAAGTCTGTCATTTTCCTTTGTTGTAATACTCCACGGGTTTTTGTTGCTGCCGTGTTGCGTATCTTACGTAGGAGTAATATCTGTGTAGCGTCTGCCTCTTCTTGTTGCTCGTACCATTCAATGCACTTGGAAATCATGTTTTCAGCGTCACCGTGGCTAATTATTTTGGGGCAATCCTTGAGTGTATTATCCTCTTCTTCTTTACTTAAACATTTGACGTGACCAAGCTTGGCTACAACGATAAAGCCAACTTGATCTGCGGTGTTTCCAGAGTTGTGCAGTAATATGTGTGGGCCCGGCGCCACAGCTCTGCGGTGAACTGATGAGATGTAGGGTCGTTCGGCCGACAGCCTAGGGACTCTGGTAAACACTCCGTCATACACACTATGCCGAGGTTGTCTGCCACCTCGCACGCCTTACTTGATTATCAATAAAAACAGTGGTGCTGGTTGTTAAGGTATTTATTACCCCGTTATGTACACTCAACTATACAGAAGACACGTGGCCTGAATGGCCCGGAACTACAAGCGACCACGTGGTCTTATAACGTGAAGCTCGAAATGCACTTTTGATTCCCGATAAATAATAAAGTCGCTCTCCCCTCGGCGCTATGCAAGTTAAGTAAGGAAAGAGATGATGATAATAATTTATAACGTTATGAATGCGACTGGATAATGTTCGACAGATGATGTCCCTGCTAGGGCTTCTGCGGAGTGGGGAGAGCGTACGTCCAAGCTCGTCCAAGTCCTGGCGAATACTGGCCGGAAATGTGCGCCGGCTTCCGCTGCCTAGGCGCAGTCGACGCCATGCGGTGAGACGGTGAAACACAATATACACTGAAAGATGATTATGGGATGGAAAATGATATGAACTAAATTAACACAAGAAAACATAATTACCCTTACACAAATACATAATAAAAATGATAATACTTATTCTAAATGTTTTCATTGCACCAGCCACAGCATTGCCAAATGTAGAATGTCACATGTCTCTGGCTGTGGCTGGGCAGATTGTCTCCGATGACAAAACAAATTATTAATTAATTACACACTGACACTATTAACAAATACACTGATGAAATAAACTGAATAAATAATAAACACTAATGCACTCGTGCCCACAAGCCTGTCGGTGTGGTGCGTCTGGTGTGGACATACTGCGGCAGTCAGTGGGCAAAAGGACTCGTGAACGTGCTGTTCACGTCACATTCTATATCCTGCGTTGCACTTAATACAAGTTTCTCATCAACTTTCGATTTTATCTGCATCTTTCTTAATATCATTGACTGTCGTCCACCCGATTCCATATAGCGGAGTGATTCTCGTCGCGCTTTCTCCTTTACAGTCGTTCTATAATTTCAAGTTTTTGAGAAAGTCCCAATACAACACGTTTCAGTTTCTCAGACATTTTTAAACACACTACACTTTTGACAACAAACTGAGGACAATGACTTGCTGACTAAGTGACTACCGCTACTGAACTGACTGTAGGAATGGGAGAGCGGATGAGTGTCTAGGAATTCCGGTAGGGTGGTGAGGAAGACGGAATGATTCTACGAAGTACATATATGGGTTGTACATAAACAACAAACGTGAGTCATTCGCATTCCGCACCGCACAGAATGTATTTTTACTGGGTATCCATTGACAAAAGTATGTATTACAGTACATTATACATATTGTTCAACTCAATAATGTGCTTGATTTGATCTAATATGAAGCAAAAAAAAAGTTATTTCATTTTTAGTTTATTAAGTTTGTTCTATGTATCCAATTATATTATTTTACTTGTCATGTNTTTATTATTTTACTTGTCGTGTCAGTTTACTGACGGTTAACAGAAACTCATGGTTTAAAGGGTGACGGTTAACCGAGACTCCACTGTACTTACTATATCCATGCATGTATTAAAAATAATGTCTTATAATTGACACAAATTTTCACTAAAATGTGATGTATAATATATATTATATTAATGCTAGTAATATTAATTAATAATTTTCCAGTTTTTCCAACTCAATTGGAACAGTGGAACCCTGTTAAACATCTGCGCTTATAACATTTTCCTGCTTAATAAGCTGCCTTCTCTTGGTCCACAAACAGGTTTTCCAATACAAAATTACCCTTTATAAGTTTTCCTTTATATAAGGCTGACATTTCTTGGGGATCTTGAGAAATGTTATCACAGCGTTCCAAATGAGGCGCCACGAGCGAAGTCAATCTCTCATCTAGCAACGTCACAACCGCGGCCCCCTCCTAAGAAGAGTCATTACGCCGTACACGTCACAGCACGCCTCCAAGCCCAGGTTTGGCTTGCCCAGCTGTTGCCGCCTGCTGCGCTGCAACCCGCTTCGCATCACATCGCCGCTCTCTACCCCTCCAGCCTTCAGGCGCGTGAGGGGAAGTAGCTGGCAGCTTCGGCCGTCTAAGGCCATCTCCACCGGCTCACCGCCGCCGCTCTCTCTATGTCTCTTCTCTCTCACCAAACCCCGCTACCCCTGCCCTGGCCCTGTGCACCACGTATAAATAAAACTCGCAGTCCTCAGTTCGAGGCTCTCTCACATCAGTCATCCACAAAACATCACTCTGCCCGAGTACACACCGAGAAGCAGTCTCACGCCAGTTCCGTAGCACGCCATTACTCTGCCCGAGCATCCACCAACATCACGCCTACCTTCGCAGAACATCACTGCCCGAGAGTCAAACCGACTTCTTCAAGTCGTCACTGCCATTCGCAGAACTGTTGAGAGTTCTACTCTGCACGACACTACCTCTCTGCCCACCAGCACGCCGAAGTCTGCCGCACTTCCACTACCTCGAAACTCACCAGTAGTTGATTCGAGTTCGAGTACCAATGACTTGGGGTCGCCCTCACCTTCCACACTGCTGCATCTTCCGAGACTAGATCACATAACGGTTGGCAACCTAGGATCAGCCCTTCAGGCCTTAGTCAGGGTACAGGCTGGTTTATGTGTGTTTAATTGAGCAATCAATAAACAGACATAAATCGGACTTGGCTGAGTTGTCTCTTCCAGCACTCTATTCTTCTTCGCCTCTCTTCCGCTATTTCCTGTTTCGTCACTACTCCTAGTATTACTCTTGCAGGGAAGTCACGAGCCAGAACCTCATTCCCTACCTCACCCGTTGGGAACTGTCTCAAAGTGCAGCTTGGCAAGCCCGCCTTCCTGGGCAACACCAGAGCAGTTGTCATCTTGGTCTATCGCCCCTCCAGTACTTGCCAGGGTCCACCAGCGACATCTCGCTTGCCAAGTAGCCATGAGAACGGACGTCCCTAGCCACTAGACTGAAGACCTGTGGTCCAGGATGCCTACCCTACCCAACAGCCAGCACCCTACTCTTCATCAGGCCGTGCCTACCCCCTTCTGGCCACCCACTACCTCTGCCTATCTGACCTGTCATCCCCCTTACGACTCACCTAGGGCTGGGCGGGGCAAAGCTGCCAAGCAGGGGCTAGCTCTGGCTGGATTCCTGCAGGGTAGTGGTTAAGGTGTCAACCAGGTATACACCTGGAAAAAGGAGGCTGCTCGCCAGAGAGGGTCCGCATCCAGCTCAACCTTGAACCTCGTCTGGCATGTGCCACGTGCAGTTTCACGGCTGCCTCCAACGCCGTCGAAGAAGCCGCATACTTTCGCTTGGCCTACTAACGTCACAATAGTGGTCGACCATTACGTCTCATCCTCCTATACCCTTATGAGAGTACCCACTTGCCAATCGCTCGCAAGCACGCCTCCTAAGGCACAACACACTATTATAGAAGTAGCCAAACCCAGCAACGTAGGCCCCAAGAAGAACCTCGTTCGAGTGGTGACCACTGCTTCACCATCGCACGGAGAGGAGGGGGGGGGGAGCGTTGCCGCCACCCACCAACAGCCATTCCCACTAAAGATGTGCGTTGAGGCACATAGTCTGTTCATTTTGTCTAAAACATACTAATATCTTCTGAAATATATTTGGTCATAATGCAACAACTTGAGATTCTGTTATATTTGAATATGGCCACAAGTGCAAAAAAATGTATTTATAATTAAATATATTAGATGCTATCTACAAATGTAATACTATTTATAATGAGCTCCCAATACTGTGCCCATCCTCAAGAAATGTAATTAGTATATTAGAAATCCAAATTTCCAGAAATTTTTAAATATTAAACTGTAAATATCTTAGAACTAGAAATTTTTCACTTCTGGCCGTATTCTTGCCAAGGTGTGATATGGGATGATATTGCCACACACTGGCTGTCAAAAAATGGAATTATTTTATAAAATAGACTATAAATGAATATGTATTTAGTGCACCAGCAAAGGACATTTTATCTGCAAGTTATATTGTGTGTTTTCATTATTTTATAACTAAAATAATTACATAAAATAGAAATTTTAATATAGAGAAGAACACGTGTGGTAAATACTCCATTTTTTTTTTCGCAACAAATTTGTTACGATGATAACTTGTTATAATGTTATGAAATTCGTTAAACATTCACTGAGACATTATTTTTGATTTTGGTTTTGTGAGCAAAAATGTCTCATTCTCATAACCCTACAAGTAAAACATTATATAAAGAAGGATAAGTTTCTATACTCCCACAGAAAAGTGCGTTTTTATGTTCTTGTCTTCTTATAAAATGTTATGCAAATTCCACTAAAACAATTGCTTTTTGCATGTGAACATACAGAGTAGTAATACAATAGCAGTAATATACCTGGTGCTCATGTTCCTGGACGCGTCTCTTCAGACGATGCAACTCACTCAGCAGGCTGGTGTTGCAATTCTCTAGGAGTGCATTCTTCTCTATGACGGCAACGCGAGCCGTCTGCAGGGCGTTCATCTCCTTCTGCAGTTGCTCTGTCTGCACAGCAAACACTGCATCATGTCTCTACTTTATTTATCACCATATACCTCGCCACAGGACTGAGCGATATAAAACTGCCATACAGGGGCTAGTCCTGATTGGAGGCCTGGTAGGGGAAGTACAGGGTGCCGACCGAGTGTACTCCAGGAAACGTGAGGTAGCAGCTCTGCAGAGGGGAGCAGCAACCAGCTGAGCCAGTGGAAGTCACAGCCTGCATTACGACCTCTTGTGGCGTGTCCCACAAGCCATTTCACCACTACCTCCCACACCACCAAAGAAGCCAGTAACTGACAAGTAACCTTCAGCAGCAGACAGAGTAGTCCGCCGACTAGCTTCAACATCAGCTCACACTCCTACTCGTACTCAAACTATGCCTGCACCTCCCAGTGCGTCTCCAAGTGCACCTCCGCCTGTGCAATGGGCTATTATATAATTACCCAAGATCACCTGCCACACTTCCAGTAAGAACCCCATCAAGTTGACGACACCTGCTTCCCAGTCATCTAGGGGAGGAAAGGCTCTGAGGCCAACCAATGCTGCCAACTCCTGCTGAGGAGTGTCAACTGGACTGAGGTTTTTTAAAGGAGTTTAAACAACAAAAATTATTTAAATAACTACTGACACACTGGCTATGGAGTGTCAACAACAACAACATTTAAACAACTACTGACACACTGGCTATGGAGTGTCAACAACAACAACATTTAAACAACTACTGACACACTGGCTATGGAGTGTCAACAACAACAACATTTAAACAACTACTGACACACTGGCTATGGAGTGTCAACAACAACAACATTTAAACAACTACTGACACACTGGCTATGGAGTGTCAACAACAACAACATTTAAACAACTACTGACACACTGGCTATGGAGTGTCAACAACAACAACATTTAAACAACTACTGACACGCTGGCTATGGAGTGTCAACAACAACAACATTTAAACAACTACTGACACACTGGCTATGGAGTGTCAACAACAACAACATTTAAACAACTACTGACACACTGGCTATGGAGTGTCAACAACAACAACATTTAAACAACTACTGACACACTGGCTATGGAGTGTCAACAACAACAACATTTAAACAACTACTGACACACTGGCTATGGAGTGTCAACAACAACAACATTTAAACAACTACTGACACACTGGCTATGGAGTGTCAACAACAACAACATTTAAACAACTACTGACACACTGGCTATGGAGTGTCAACAACAACAACATTTAAACAACTACTGACACACTGGCTATGGAGTGTCAACAACAACAACATTTAAACAACTACTGACACACTGGCTATGGAGTGTCAACAACAACAACATTTAAACAACTACTGACACGGTGGCTATGGAGTGTCAACAACAACAACATTTAAACAACTACTGACAGGGTAGCTATTTACTATACAGTAAAATTATTACACTGTAATTTTGTTTTGCGTGATATGTACATGCATATGTTCTTGCTTATAAAGTTCTCCTACATATAAATTTTAATTCAGTGATTCCTTCAAAGATGTAATAACAGGGTTCTAGTGTAGCTAGAATGTTAGGTAACATTTTTCACTTAGTGCTACTACTTGATTCTCTGCTAGGGGAAACTTGAGCTGTGAGTGAACCGCCAACAGCAGTCTGCGAAGACGATCACAATGAAGCACTCACCTGGCTGCCGAGTTGCTTCACGAGGACCTGCTGCTGTAGGTTGGCGTGCGTCAACTCCTGCACCTGCCCGCTGTGGCTCCTCTCGGTGGCCAGGCTCACGTTTGCTAAGTCTTGCAATGCTTTCTGCACGTACACACACAATCATTCAGCACACACATACGCTGTTCACGGTTCATTAAGCACTTTTGAAATCAACCTTTTAAAAATTTTACTGCTTCTACCTGCATGTATTTTAACAGGCTCACTGACTGACATCTGCCCAGTAAAATTAGTAAAGATGGAGGGAATGCAGTTATGTGTCTTAACGTTGAATTAAAAGCATTTGTGAATGCTAAAATGATTTCTTTTGCTATAGATCTTAAGCAGGGCTTTCCAAGCTCAGCCGGTCGGGAGGTAAGTAGGGCTTAACGTCTAGTTGACAGCGAGATCATTAGACGGAGCAAGTCGCAGCTGGCCTGGTTTGAGCCAGAGTGTGTGTGTAGCTTGATGTTTGTTTTAAGTGGTGAATCACCTTATATGATGCTGAGGACCTGTTAAAGGTTACTGGCTGCTTTGGTGGTGTGGGAGGCAGTGGGAAAACAACACAGGGGATGTGCCACAGTAGGTCGTAGCGTAGGCTGCAGCTTCCACTGGTCGAGCTGACCGATGTTCCCCTTTGTCGAGCTGCTTCTTCTAGTTTCTAGAAAAACACCTGGTTGGCACTCTGCTTGTCCCCTACCAGGCTTCCAATCAGGGCTAGTCCCTGTTTGGCAGTCTTATCTCGCCCAACCTTGTGGCGAGACACTAAGGGTAGATAGAATAGAGAGGGAGATGGTGGATGTTCCGTAGAAGACAGGCACGGCCTGAAAGGATGAAGGCGTAGGCAGGTGGTTGTGGTAGGTAAATCCGGCTACTGGCCTCCAGAAAGTGACCTGGCGTGCCGGAAGTCGCCAGCAGACCCAAGCATTTAACTGCAGGTGTCAGGTGACCAGTCTCGTGTTATGCTGGAAGGTGGGAATTTGCCATAGATCCACGCATCACGAAGAGTCGGAGGTCCCTGACAGAGGCAGCTGTTGGCCTCCCTGGCTGGGCAGGAAGTCGCCGGCAGACCCACGCACTTACAGGAGAGTGCAACAGTCGGGTGGGCCACTGCTCTGCAGAGACAGAGCTCATTATTTGTGCGGAAGGGATATGTGCCGCAGCACATACCTGCTCCTACAAGAGTATCTGAGGATTGTTAGGATGAAACAGGAAATAGCAGGAAACACAAGAGGAAAGAATAGTAGCTGCAAGTGATGATCCAGCCAATTCAGTTTATGCCTGTTTATTGCTGAAACAGTAACACACATAACCAGCCTGTATCTTGCCTAGGGCTTGAAGGACTTATCCTAGGATGCCAAAACCAGGGTGATGCCTAGTCTCTGAAGATGCAGAAGTGTGGGGAGGGAAGGGAGCAACCCCAGTGGTACGTTACTCAAGACTCGTGGCTGAACGTGCGTGGCTAGCTGGGTAGCTGTGAAGCGCGGGTGGTTTTGGTAAACTGGCGGGCAACGTGACATTCTAGACTGAAGCTGCAATAGCTGGTAGGCGAAAGTGATGTCGGACCGTGCCCGACCAGAGTGAAATTCTGCGGGAGCTACAAAGATCAGGTAATGGTTGAAGAAGTCAGTATGTGGCTGGGCAGAGTAACATACTTCAACTGTGCTGCGAGAGTCTGCCTCGAACTAAGGTCTGCAACCTCTGTATACATCCAGAGAACAGGGTCAGCGTGGGGGTTGCGGGTAGTGGAGAGAGAGGTGGCGGAGAAGTGGTGGAAATGACAAAATGCAGCCGAAGTTGGCGGCTCGTTTGCCCTCCGCAGGTGAGGGTCAAAGGGGTAAGTGTGTGCGCCGTGATGTGAAGCAGGGTTGCAGACCAGCAAGAGGCATCAGCTGGCACAAGCCAAATCTGGGCTTCAAGGGCTGTCTGTGGCGTATAAGACTTAATATCTCTTGTTGGCAGGGGGCTACGACTGTGGTGAGGCTAGAATGGTTAATGACGTTGCCCATGGCGCGTCAAGTGACCTACTGTTCGGCCTGCTGACAGAAGAGAAAGCTAATGCCAAATTATGACAGTGAACTACTTCACAGACTCGTTGACATTCATGATTTTGCTCAATAGCACCTCAGAATAAATAGTGACAGGATGAAGAGCCTGTCTGACAGGTGTATCTCAGGCGAGGTATTTCAAAAGGACAAATGGCACGGCTGTACAACCCACAGAGGCGAACAGGGTGCTGCACAAAGCTACACAAATGTTGGGAAAGCCCCTACAGGACTGTGAAGCAGATCAATGATGTGGTCATTCAGATTTGTCATCAAGGCTCTCGGGCAAAGCCTAAGGTTATTCACATCGACCGACTGGCTCTCTACGAAGGTCAGAATGCTCTAAGAGTCTGTTCAGGACAAACAAACTTGAGGAGGGGGCAGTGTTACATGCTTGCTACTCTGCATCACTTCCCCCCTTGCCACGTACTGCTCAAGCGAGTGAAGCAGTGTGTGAAAGGTGAGTGGTAGCCC
This sequence comes from Clitarchus hookeri, assembly GCA_002778355.1. Lineage (NCBI taxonomy): Eukaryota > Metazoa > Arthropoda > Insecta > Phasmatodea > Phasmatidae > Clitarchus > Clitarchus hookeri. The sequence continues at coordinate 1,191,307 of NQII01000134.1, read as the reverse complement.
AAGGATAGTGCAAAGATTTATGAAGGTTTACCGCTGCGCATGCCAGATTAATCTATCAGGAGTCATGGGCTCCCATCCTTGAGCGGATTGAATTTCTACAGTTATCATTGTAGGAATGTTCTGGTCATCACTCTTGCCTCTGTCAGTTTGACTCAGGATGTGGGGAACCTTCTAGATCAGGTCAGCGAGACCATTTAGGCTGTGACGGATCTCCGAGTTGACAGTATGAGGATTGTACAACCTTCAGCACCGGTTTTGTGAAAACAGCAAAGCGACTAGCTGGCTAAGCAACGAGTATGACCAGCGGTAGTGAATTCTGCGAACTGCGAGCATTGGTACAGTGGAGAGACTAACGGGCCGGACTATTGAACTGGATGCGTGAGTGTAAGACATTTGAAATTATGGCAATAGGCATATTGAATATGCGTAAATGAGTGTGAATTAAGTGACAGGAACCAATATAGAGACAGTGATAAGGACTTTAATTAAAATCGAGATAGACCTTAAATATTGCATTCACTAAGAATAACAAAAGTAAAAATGAAGATAGATAGTTTGATGTAAATAATAGCTGTATAAATAAATTTAAAGAAATCAAATTTATTTATTTTACTTTCATTAAGACTTTCATCCCTCCCAAACTCCGGCACAGCCCTGGCGTCTTGCAACGTTATTGGTCATTTATATGGGACTGTAAACTACATTAGTCAAACATGCTAAGTTCTGTAGATGGTAAACACAATACTTCAACATTCATACAATGATCATTACAGACTCTAATATGTTATGCAAATAGTTCAAATTATAATACTTTCTATGGAAATATTATAAAACATAACAGGCACACCATATATGTAACAAATGCTGTGAAAAACTGGAAATAACTGTTTACAGATTTTTCTGGGATGCTCCCACTAGTTACGTGATAAAGTGCCTTCACCCACCTGCTTAAGCCTCAAGTCCAAGGCCAGCATGTTGTAGTTCTTGCGGAGTGTGTGCACTTCCATGTGGAGCGTTGCATTCTGTCGAGCCCATGTTTGCAGTTGCCTGCACATCTCCTGCAGAGCCTGCAACATGACACCTAGCTGGGCTGCTCAACCACTGGGCTATAGTCCCACCCACACCATGCTATATTTAGGTATACACACGTTAGTCCTCCATCACTGCACATTACATGCGACACAAGTTCAGTCGAGTCCAGAGGTGTATGTTGATGCTAAACAATGAGGTCTTCAACGCTGGTGAGGCTGAAGATGTAGCAGTACCGGAAGGCAAGGGCAAAGAAAGTAGAAGCACCTTGAGAAAACTCTCAGCCCACAACATGTACCACATTCACAGAGGGGAATATTCAGGTGACCCCGCCTTGGTGGGAGGTGAGAAACAGGCAACTACACCACTGCAGTAACAAGATGTAGCAGGAGGAACTGGTGATGGTTCCATGTATGACGCTGACTTCGTACTAGACACTGCCTGCACTCAGCTCTTATACATGGCGTGCAGTATTTCCTTGCCTCCTCTTCGCATTTATATTCAGTTGAAGTATTAACAACTGAGTTTACACAATGGTTTCTCTTCAAAGGCTCACATTGGCCTTCGCAAAGTTCATCTGTATGGTACATTATCTGTTATTGCTTTGCGTTAGTACTGAGTCAGAACATAACTGTTGTACCCTCAGTTTTGTAAGTAGAAATGTGGTTTGCCTGACGTTGTCTATGAGCCAGCTATGTTTCTGTTATCAATAAGAGTACTTCTGTTGGGATCCTCAGGGCCTATGCCAGCTGTGTATAACTGATATGCGACCATGAGCCTTAAGTCCACGGACTATGACAGAGTGCACAAGGGAATGAGATGGCAGTATGTTTAATGTTACACAAGTGAAATGCTGAAGTTCGTATTTTTAGAAAGTAGTACATTATATGTAAAGTTGAAAAAGTTGCTTTTCAAGTTGAAGTTAAAAAGTTAAACCTGCAGCTATCAGCGTAATACTCTTGTACCTTCTGTGTCCCATATTTTATCTATTGGTACCCAAGAAATAACCAAATTGTGGGAGAAATTAACTGTTTTAGCAAACGAAATTTATGAATAGTGTAAGTGCCTAAACCAAAGGACTTCAGGGATATTAGAAAAAAGATCACTCACATTTTGTATACACTCTGGAAATCAAAAATTGAATTGGCTGACCACAAATATAACAGTAACTTAAAGTCTTGCACATTCACACAAGAGAAAATAGTGTTTCTCCTCTTCATTATTGCAAAACATGCTAATGCCAGCCATCTCTGCAACTTCCTTGACAAAACTCTGAGTTTATAACACAGAGCTTGACAGCATGCTTAGATAAATGGAAGTTATAGAGAGCATTTGGATTCTGGTATGTAGAAGTGTGTTTGTGTTCAAATGATAACTTGTGGGAAATAGGTCGCTTCCCAGTGGAGAAGTGTACTCTACCTGCCTTCCTCTCATCTAATAAAGTTCCATACAGCGAATTTCCCTAATCAAGGTTGTCCAATGAACATCTTGATAAGTGTGATGCTGTGAGATGGTCTTGAAGGATGGGCCAAGGTCCACCTCTTATGGTTTATGTTATGAAGCCAGTGACTGCTCAAAGTCCAGTAGGCAACATGCTCTGAACTCCAGATGGTACAGCCACACCTGTCACCAAGCTCCCTGACCAAGAAGACACCCTGTACTCCCATGTGGGACCACGACAGGGTCATGGTTAATGATGCAGAGCTTGTATCATTACAGGAAACACTTATGCTGCTTCCAGGACACATGTACGCAGAGCTTCTGGTTTGTGCCCTGCTGTGTAATTTTCCTGGTCATTTTCAACATTATCTCTTTGGAGTGGTGCATTTTATATAATACCACGTTTTTATGAACCTGTGCTGTTTCCACAACATACTTGCTTACCGAGGCTATTTCCTCTGTTGTACTGTGGATTTCTACTCAGGTCAGGGCACCGGTGGTTCTGTTTGTTCATGTGTTGCTTGTGTTTTACAGTTTCATTACTGGCATTCATTGCCAGATGAACCACTTCCTCAGCATCTGTAGTCTTATTTGGCTGCCAAGCCAGGACCCGCGGACTGAGTAGACATGTGGAGGCGTCGTGTTCCTCGCAATTCCTCGGGCAACATTATGCTACCTGCCATTAGAGGAAACTGAAAACTACTGATGTAGAGTTTGATGTCTTACTGTCATTTTGAATACGCCGGTGTGATGATGTGCATTTCTAATTAAACCAGTATTTGTATTCTACATGTAACAAAATATAAAATACCATGAAATTCATGAGTTTTGTGTGGATCTGTTAGCGTTTCAATGGAATTCAAGATGAATCATCATCAGCATCAGCTCACTGAAAAATATAAATGTTTGGTGGCTACTGACAACTGCTTCCTTACTGCTCATTAACCACCACCAGTGCTCTCAGTGCAGGACAACTGGAAGGCACGGTGTGTCTGTGAAGTCAGTACGACGTGAATTCATTCAAAAGAAAACTACCTTTCAAAAAGCGGAAACTGCTCTCGCATACAGCAACGTTTACTGTGATAGGTCCTTTACCTGCGCCTGCCACTGCACAGTGCAATGAGAACTTCACCAACACACTATTACACACATTTCTGGCACCCGGCATGGTAAAAGAAATTACTCCCACCGACCTTTAAGTAAAACCATACTCTGTTTAAATAACTTTCTGAAATTTGTACAAAATACAATTTTAAGTTTTAAACTTAAAACATTTGTGTTAGAAAATGATGAATGTTATTTTTTAAATGTTTTATTTTAATCAAGTTATCAATATTGTTTTAACAGTACAATACGTAATTTCAAATCTAGAAAAGATACTTTTGTTGTTGAACAACCATAAGATGTCTCCATCCCGTGTGATGAACCACATCACAGCAGCGACATCTTGTGGTATATTAAGACTTTTTAAATAAATTACTAATAAACAAACACTACACATTAAAATTAAACAGTATTTGTATTAGTTTTAACAGGAATTAATTAGGTACTAATAAAAAGTTTTTCCTCACCTGAGAATCTGCATGCATAATTAGCTGTTGATATTCAAATCCCAGACTTTCATATGCTTCCAGTTCACGATTCTGGGCTGCAATCTGAAAAAATATAATCACATACGACAACTGGATGTGTTTCAGTCCAGTGAAACCATATCGTGTCTATGAAATTTATACTGGAACCTAATTACATGATGTAAGAAGAGAAGAGATATGAGTAGTAATTTTAAGTAGACCAATATGTGGGAAGTAAAGTGTATTAAAAAGTTGTAATAGTGTGCAGAGGGTTAATATGTGAAAAAGGAAATTAATAAACTACAATAAGAGTGCATGTACGAGGACTGACTGTGAGCTAACAAGACAGCTGACACACAGCATGTGAGCGGGTTAACGCGTTGAAGCACGGCAATCTAATACAAATAGTACTTGCATCATCTAAATAAAATACAGGACAACAAAAGAAAGTAGACGAGCAGACAACGTACGTTCACCTTACCTTTGTGATTACGAGCTACACTTCAGGCTGAAAAATAACACAGTATTTGCCACGAATATCCCGAGGAAAGTTATCAAAAGCTCCAGCTGTGTTACCACAGGTTGTCGACTGCCAGTAGTCTGGACTTTGAGACAGAACCTGTGACGGCGGCAGTCGTGTGCAAGGTTGCGTTCCGCTGCATAACTGAACTGCACTCTCCTCCATGTTCACAGGTTTAGCAGCTCGCACATTCAAACACAATTTGTTTTAAATCAGCTCCAATATGAGCACCACAGCATGTGTTACGTTATCGTTATGGTGCGCACTGCTCATTCTGTTGGTAAATAATTTTGCCACTTCCAAATCAATCAATTTGTAGCTTTATAAGTAGATTACTGAGACAATTTAACAAATGTGCTACCTTAAAATGATTTCATGCCACCTTTATCTGGCGGCACTTGCGCCGTAGCTACCGAGTCAGTGGAACTTACATGGCTTGAAGCACTTCCTCACAGCGATGTAAAACCACGTCAGGATCATCATGCTTCTGTCCTTTAACAAGAGAGCAGTGGTGTTCGGTGCTGGTACACAGNTGTCCACAGTGATGTAAAACCACGTCAGGATCATCATGCTTCTGTCCTTTAACAAGAGAGCAGTGGTGTTCGGTGCTGGTACACAGGGGGGATCTTCTAGCTCAGTCCACCAATGAGAGACCACCGCTTGTCAGCACGTAGGTACCACAAACTACATCAAAACATGTTTTCAGACAAATTGACAGGTCTGGTATCAGGCTGTATACCANAGGGGGCATCTTCTAGCTCAGTCCACCAATGAGAGACCACCGCTTGTCAGCACGTAGGTACCACAAACTACATCAAAACATGTTTTCAGACAAATTGACAGGTCTGGTATCAGGCTGTATACCACGCTCTGCCCTGCGATGCTCGGCAATAGGGTAGTATTCCGGAGCTTTGCGGAACTTGTGTGAAATGCCATTCCATCCCCGACACCGTCTGATGAGCTGCTGATTATAAGTCGTAACGACACCTGGATGTTGTAGTAAAANATGCCATTCCATCCCCGACACCGTCTGATGAGCTGCTGATTATAAGTCGTAACGACACCTGGATGTTGTAGTAAAAGGTCTCGCGAGGTGGTTGCATTCGACCCAGGGTCTCGTTCTTGGAAACTGCTGTGTGCCAACCTCCAAATGTTTAGGAAACTCACAATTCCTTCAGATTTATTGTCAACAGGCTGAAAGCCTCAGGTTGACAACTTCGGTGTCCACTTGTGATGCTACGTAAGGTGACACAAATGATGAGGTGTAACAGGTTGTTAGCATTGAGCTAGAACTGAGCTGACAATAGCCATGTTTTAGGAGTGCTCACGATGCAATCTTGATAAAGGTATGTGCTCCTTGCAGATATTTCCACTCATACTGACGTCTTGAGTGACGGGCTTTGCATGGCCACCAATATTTCCAGTGTTTTCACTCAANAGATATTTCCACTCATACTGACGTCTTGAGTGACGGGCTTTGCATGGCCACCAATATTTCCAGTGTTTTCACTCAAATAGATTGTTCATGGTTAACTGAGCACTTCTGGAATTAACCTTTGAAACATTTAACTTTCCCTACTTGCAAATATTTTAACAGGCACTCTTGACTGAGATGCACTCTGTAAAGTTGGTAACAATAGGAGGAAAAGTAGTTCCATGTCCTAACACTGAATTGAAAAAGTGAGGCAAACATTTGTGGATATTAGAATGGCTTCTTTTGTTTTCTGTTTTTGAATGCATTTAAATGTAAGAATTACAAAATTTGTATAATGTTAACTTTGATAATAATTGAAGCTCCACTTGACTGATGAATAGAGAGATCAGGCCCATGGCAATGCTATTTGTACGTACGGTGGAAGAACACACCATGTGCACACAAGTAGATCTCCAGCTGGGCTTTCAGAAGTGCTTAGTTTACCTGCCGTGAACAGCCTAGAGTTCCCAGACATATTAGTGAAGACACTGCAGAGAGGACTAAGCTAGTCCTAAGGATGCATGGTCATATCTCTCCCCCCCCTTATGTTCTTACAATCATCTTGTTACCATGCCTCTTGTCTCTCTCTTATCTACCTCTTGCATGACTGTTGCAGGCCGCTAACCTCGCTACTTCAAAATACCGTAACATCACAATCCCTCTTCTCCATTAAAGTGCAAAAGTCAGATGTCTTCACAATTTTTGCAACATAGCACATATTCTCTAAAGTAAACACAACTACAAGAACAATACAATCCGATCCTGACAAGGAATATTCTTACAATTACAATATTAATGGTAGAGCAAGGTCCTAAATACTTACAATTACAATATCACACAACCAAACCAGATTCTTATGACTACATTAATACAAGTACAACATAAAACAGTACAACCAGATCCTACTTACAATCACAATTACACACAACATAACCAGATCCTAATAAAGGCTACATCACTACCTGCAATTACAATGTCAAACAGTTCAAAGAAATCCTACATGTTCGTAATTATAACATCTACAATACCAAGGCTGTTTTACAGGTCTAATATGATCTACGGTTTCACAGTTCTATGTGACCTCCTCTCTGCTCTGCCACCCACTTGAGTGGGGGGCACAAACCCCTTAAACGGTGGGCTACTAGTGTCCCTAGGCTTCTGTAGTGTCACCTGCTGTCATCTATTGAAATCCCACATTTATGGAAATTTTTTGACAGTCCCATGAAAAATGGTAGATAGGGAGTCCACTATATACACAAGAGAAAGGGATACAGAATAAGCGAGTCGTATTCCTTTTTTCTGCTTCAATACGATACAGCTCATTCCCACCGCGTCTTGAGCTTGGCTGGCTATTCACATGCTGCCAGGCAGAGCTACATTCAAGAAAACAAAGAGGGGCAGCAAAAAGTAATGATCACATGAGCAGCTAGAAGAAGAGAGGTAGCGAACAAGAAGCGAGGGTAAGCAGAAGTTTTACTGTATCTAAATGATGAGTGATTAAAATTACCTGTGATTTGAAACTCTTAATCTCCTCTTCTGATCTAGCAAGCTCACTTTCCTGTTCCGCTAGCGTTGTTTTAGCAGCATCCAGTTCTCTTCCCACGGTGCATACTTCACGCTCCAGTTGAACTGCTTTGATAAAGGCAAAGGATGCCTTCTCTAACTCATTGTCTTGTTCCTTCACCGTCTGATGAAGGCTCTTCACTTCCGACTCCAACCTAGCTATCTCACTTGTCGTATTTACCCATTTCCCAGCATCTGCAGCCTTCTCTGCAGTAAGCAGGTGTATAGTTCTCTCCTGGTCCTCGGCTGTTTTTGTAGCCAAAGTCAATTCACTCTGCAAGCAGCGTGACTCCGCCTCCAGCCGTGCTGCTGTTCTCGCATGCTTTTCCAACGTCCTCAGCTGTTTTTTAAGCTCATCCCTTTCCCTCATGATGGACTGCAGTTCTGCAGCTAAGCGAAGGACTTGTGACGAACAATCATCTAACTGTTCTGCATAATTTTGTTTATCCCGCGCACAGTCTCTCACAAGCACTTCCTGTTTGTCGTTACTCTCTCTCAACAAACATACTTCTTCTCTCAATTCCCCTGCACGCTGTGACCATTCAACAACAGAGCTGTCTAATTCACTCACAAGAGAAGCTGAGGTGTTGAGATGCTCTTGTAGAGTTTCCTTCTCCTTGCTGAGACCGTCAATCTGAGCCTGCAGATTTAAAAGTTTCAATTCATTGGCCTTCTCATTGTTCTCGAGTATCTTGTTTTGTTGTTCACGTGCATCCAACTGGAACAGTAAAATAAATATATTATGAAGAAGACAAAAGACTCATTCTGATTTTGTGCCAGCAAAGCATGGCAAATGCAAAGTAGAAAGTCAGTAGAATGATTCATCTGTCCACATTTCTTGCTGTTACACTTAACACAAATTCAATAAAGGACTTCCATAACAATTTCCTCAGGCTGACAAAGGGGACGAGTCTGTAAATCTAATTAACTTAACGAAGGAAAAGGCATTTAAATGAGATGGGAAAACCTGGTTAAGAGCATCAACAATAGACAACAGTGTCTGAAAACCAAACTTCACCCATGGTAATAAAGAAGTTGAAACATGCCTCAAGAATGGTTATTATATCCGGCACAGAACTTCTTGGATGCTAAGTATCAGCTTATCAGTGAACATAATCAAGCCGTTACCATATCTATCAAGCAAAGTTGTCGGTTTTTTAATTTCTATTTGAGTGCAGTCCGAAGCTTCAACAACTGTGACTACTTGACATTTCTGTGACCGTTTTTCATTCGCTTCATGCTTCGTTTTAAAATCATGGTGTTTTTACGCCAGATACAATAAGTAAACACCAGCTATATGCGAAAAAAGACTCTAAATAACAAAATAAAACATCTTTACTAATAATTATTCCTCGTTAAAATCCATTGCGTAAAACTTTCAGGTGAAACCATTTGCTTTAAAATACTAGTGAAGAAAAGTGCAACTATTACGAGCAACGGATAATCTTAAAATTTCTACTATTTCCAGCAAGCGTGCGGCAGAGAGGAATAATTTTTTTTTCCTAGACAACATTTTCCCCTCTTGAAGGCATATAACACGAGGAAAAAAGGTGCACGGCTGAGAGAGACAGAAAGAGGAGGGAGAGAGAGAATACGCAAGGTTGCCATGCTGGTTGCTAGGTAACTGCTTCTCCTCTCGTCATGCGTGTAAGGGGAGGTGGCAAGCCTGATAGATGGCGGCACGCGTGATGTATTTCACATACAATTACTAGACGTTTGCACCAACAACAAGCTTAAAAACTATTGTTTGAGGAAATCTTAAGTGATGGGACCAAAATATATTTTGATCGATGCAACGTATCGATAAACGATACAAGTGGGTAGCTTGAGCATTAATTATATAAAAGACTTTTGCTGGGACCACTGAAAATTAACCATGGATACGGTTTATCGGTACATTCGTTTTTGATACAATGAGAGTCCACTGCACTGATATATTTGTGCCTTATGCTTCAACAATTCATAAGCTGCAAGTCCACAAAAATTCCATCACATTTGTCATACCAGCCAAGATGGCAGTCTGTCGCCAAAAGCCTCATTAGCCAGTCCTGGTGACGTTATCGAGTTCTCGCCCAAGGAAAATGTGTTGCCTCAACTCTCAGTTTCATAGTCCTCTGGACCAGCCACCACCTAACTGTTTCAGAAGGTCAATAACAGAGTCTTTTCACAGTAGTTTACTCACCCACTTGATCATACACCTGACCTTTCTATGACCCACTTGTTTGTGAATATTTCACCTTCAAATGCTTTCTGGCTTGCGTGCAGCCTCAACATGTGTGATGTCAAGTTTGCGTAACGTGTGTCTATGTGAATAAAGTATAAATGTTAACCCACACTGAGAACTTCTCTAACATGTACTGCCATCCATATCTGTCTCATAAGCAGACACCACTAGAAATAACAAAATACTTTGTTATTATACATGAAAGTGTGCTGTGTGAAAATTTTGACACCTTTTGTCGTCTAATAATGCATAAGCACTGTGTTGTACACTTGTCTTTGTTTGTAATGTTGGCAACACAGAATGTAAGATGCGCCGTAACCAGTTCCGGTTATGGTGATGGAATGTAACCTTGAGAAACAATAAACACGTATCTTGCATCTGCAATATGTAAGATTGTCTTTTGGCATCGTACCCCAGTACGCAGTCGAGTGGAGTTACATTTTAATGTTCAGTACTTATGTTTATGTCAGGCTTGTCTAGTGCGAGTGATATAACATGGAAGCGTGTGATTCAGGATTGCCACATGATGTGCATTTTCAGTATAACAGTAAAATTGTGTGTTAGTGGCTATATTATTTAACTATTTCATCATTGGAAGGTGCATATTCTGCCATGGCTGGCCTTAATCTCATAAAGCTTCCAGACAGTGTCGATTTGGAAAGTCCCACGGCCCGAAAGGACTGGGAAGTATTTGAAGGGGACTTCGAAAACTATTTAATCACAACTGGCCAAGATGAGCGCCCGGATAAAGTCAAAATCGTACTTCTCAAAAATATGTTAGGCTTGCAGGGAAAAGCTCTCTTAGAAACTTTCAACATCACGTAGGAGGACAAGTTGGTGAATTCTAAAGTAAAGGATGCGTACCGAGTGTTTGTGACACAAAAAACAAATCCTCTGTAGGAAAGGTTTGTGTTTCATCAGAGTGTGCAACATGAGGAAGAGTCTTTTGTTCATTTCCTCACTGACTGTCATGTGGCTATGATCGCCCCATATCTCAAGAAGAAATCATGCTGATTGACCTCATCGTCCAGGGCATCAGAGATACGTCTGTTCGAGATTCACTGCTGAGGATGGCAAATGCTACCCTTGCTAAAGTCGCTGCACATTGCCGTCTGATGGAGCAGAGACAACAGCAGGCGAAGGAAATCCAAGCATGGAATCCTCTTCAATATAGTGCTAGTTGTGTATCTGCCAAAGATAAGAAGTCTTCACGCCCTAGGCCTAGCAACAATCCCGGAGATAACCCGTGTTAAAGAGTGGAGGGAACGTGTGTTATTCAAAGGCAAAGTAGTGAGCAAAAATATCTTACCTCTCAGTCTGTTCAGGAAGGTTGATGAACATTTCAAGGTTAGGGCAACGTCCCTCAAAATTGAAGTCTGGGGTGGTACTACTTTTGCAGGTTAGGCAGTGGTTGATTTGTGTTGTTCTGTTAAAGGCCAGGAGTCATATGTTGAGTTCGTGATAGTTGATTCCGACACTACCCCCCTGCTAGGTTTACAGCCCTGTGTCGACTTCAATCTGCATGTGAAGGGGCAAAAGGCAAGTTTATAAAGTGAAGTGTTTACTGGTATTGGCTGTTTCCCACAAGTGTGTAGAATCTATGTTCGTGATTGTGGGAACTCTGTATGTAAGCCTCCAAGGAGTCCCCAGTGCAATCAGACCTGCATTGAAACAAGAACTGGGCAGACTGGAACAAAACAGTTGACATACTTGATGCTAGTGCTTGGCTGATCAACCTAGTGGTTGTTGAAAGGTCAAGTGGTAAATTGAAGTTATGTTTGGACCCCACTAACTTCAATAAGGTGGTTGTCTGAGACTACCACGAGATACCAACTTTAGAAGAAATGTCTGAAAAACTCACAGAAAAAAATATTACTCTGTGTTTGACATCAAATAAGTCACAGTCACAAAATCATACTTGCTCTTAAGTGAGATATTATTAATTAGTTTAAAAGGCAGACGTTTGCCACACGCGCACAGCATCGCGAACGTTAGTACAGATGTGGCCTGGACTGAGTAAGCTTCACCTTTCCTTGGTGATACTTGGCAGAGCTTGTTTTCCTCCTATTACAGCTGGCGGGGTGGGAGCCAGTTGCTTAGCAACCAGTGTGGCATCCTCCCTCGTGCCTTCCCTCGGGATACGACTGGTTCGGAAGGGGAGGGATGAATTGTTTCTCTCCCCCAGCAACTGACTCATCTCCTCTGTCTATCCTGCCATGAACACACTGTCCAATTGATAACCTCTTCACGTGCTCTCCACTGGCCGAGTGAGCTTGGGACATTCAAAATTTGGCTTGCATTCAGCGACATATCTTCTTTTTCAGAAGGTTAGAATGTTTGGGGTCGGCTTGCATTCGGTGTTGGCTTACAATCAATTATAATACATAGTAGTATATTCTTTATTCCAGCGAGCTGCGGTAAAATATTCTTTAATATATTGCTTGCAATGTACTAATAGTTAAACTTTTTTTAATATTCCCTTTATTACTGTGTTTATTAGTTGCACATTATTCACAGATAATGTGCAACTCTCATTTTATTCAACATAAAGTTTAACAAGGTCAAAAGTTGTATTTTATAGATGTACATGTCAAATCCGTATCTAATGAAATTCTGTACATATGGAATTTTACTGTATCACAGTTTATCAGCATCACCTTGCTATACTCATGTGCGAAAATTAAGGACAATAGTGAAATGCATTGCAAATGTGGACTACATGATTTGTATCAACATTTAAAACATACCATTTTGTAGTGGTGTTTGAATGAGTGTAGCAAGGTGATGCTGATAACAAGTGATACCGTACTCAAAATGTTTCTCGAGGCTTACCTCCTTCACAAGTGCCTCACACTGCTTTCTACTTTCAGATGTTGCTTCATGTCTTCCTCTGGCCTCCTCCTGAAACCAGATCACCCAACCTTCATAATTCAGCGACAACACAATTATAAGAATTGATCTACGTGCCACCCAAGTATTTTATCACACACAAATTTTAAAGAGGTAGTGAGAGTCTTACACAGAGATTAAGGTTACGGAGAAAAATATAGGACTCTAAAATGGTGGGGATGTGCGAATATTAAAAAATTTGAATAGTTGCCAATAGTAATTTACGAACTATTCACATTCGAACTTCGCATATCTCATGGAAAATTGTGAATAATTGACATTCCTGTTTAGAGTGGTTGATAAAAGTTTTCCCATGAACAGAAGCCATCTGGAAACGAAAGTCTCAGTGGAAAAGATGCTCTTCCACTGTTTTCCAAACAGTGTTTGTAGTTTTTGTCCCAAGCTCCACCCTGCTAATCTGCCAGCTTGACACAGAGTAGATGGAGGGAGGGA
>NQII01000134.1:1116551-1178122 GCA_002778355.1 Clitarchus hookeri | reverse complement strand
TTTTCACAACTGTGCACAGCCTTCTCATTCTCTCTCTATCCCTCTCCTTTGTCACAGCTGGAGTGCCTGTTAAACAGCAGGCTGTGTGGTGGTATGTCAAGCCAACCCTCCTAGCCCCAGTTCTGGAGATCAAAGACCCAACATCTCAAGGTCCAGGGCAGACAGTGGAAACAGCTACCTGCCGGGCATTTGACACCACATCACTTTGCTCACACAAACACACACCAGTGGAAATGCCACTTAAGAGGAGGGCGATGGACCATAAGATAACATTAACACAATGTGGATTTTCTGTCTCGACAAATCCTTGTTACTCTGCCACTCTAATATTAACATGGCTATTTTGTCTTTATGCTATTATTTTCTGATATTTTGCACCCACCCACACCAGTAAACCAGATGTTGAAGTCTGGATGAAGAACAAGTCTGTACAAATTGCTTGTCAACATACATTGGTTTTTTATTTTGGTCCCTTGAAAAATTAATTATACAGGTTACAATGTATTTCAGTTTGACTTAAGTTTATATTTAAAAAATTTTATTGCATTTTTTAGTTATAAAAGAGTTTTCCCACAGGTTATTAAAATTATAAAGTATTCTGCAAATGTAAATTAGGTAAATCAGTTTCGTACATTATTTCAAGACATGTGAGCATGTGAGGTTTCCCTATACGTAGAGTGAACATAGAAAGTGTTCCCTTCAAATTCATTCACGAGTTTATTTGTAATATTTTCATGTTAAAAATTAATTCTGTGACATGCAATTGTTGAAAAATATATTTTTATATATAAATCCAAATATGTAGCAACACACCCAATTACAAATCTTAGGTGATGGGACTGAAATATATTTTGATCGATGCAACATCCGATAAACAATAAAATGTGGGTAGCTCGAGCATTAATTACGAGGGTTATTCGGAAAGTAAGGTCCGATTTCTTATAAAACATAAACCATCACAGATTTTTTCAAAAAACTTTTATTTAATTCCTTACATAGAGCATATTGTAACGTTGGCCGCACCAGTTACAAAGCTGACTATAATTTTCCGACTTGCACTCGACTAGCTCAGAAGTAGTACATGAGACTCTGTACAATGGACGCCAATTATATATGAAATAATAGTCAAGTTCCAGAGTATTTGTTCTATACTTTATTTATTATTTTATTGTCACAGTTCACATACAAAGTTACGAATATGCGGAGTACGAAACACAGATAATTAGACATGGGCAGAACAGAACCACAGTTGTTCACTAATTATTACGTTTCTGAAAAACTGGCACGAAGAAATAAGAAATGTGGCAACCTCCCACACCGGTGGAGAAATAATATAGCAAAGTCTAGTTGCCGATGTGGGGGTTAGTGTCACACCCGACGCGACCTAGGCGAGCATTGTATGACTGAACTGAAGGGCGACTGCCCTCCAACTGCCCTCGCCGCCGACTGACTTTCAACTGACCTGCCCTCAAGGCAAGGGCGACTGACCTGAAGTGACTTGAAGGGCGACAGGCACACGCATACTTGTGCTGCCTGTCACCCCCCTCTCCTGAGATAAGGGCCTGGCCACGCACGCTCTCCACGCGTTATCAAAACTGACACGTTATCAAAACTGCGTTGTACCAACAAAAACTGCGCCGTCAACATGCAGATAAATGAAGTTCTCGTACAACAAAACTTGTTGAAGCCAAATAATGCTGACGCTTAAAAAAAACTGAAAACTACGACGTTTGAAACAAAACTGTAAGCAGACGCCTGATAAACGTCAAATAGTACACGTATGCCCAATAAACAAACTATCACGGGAAACGAACCACCACTGCTTTAATTTTGAATACCAATTGAAAATATTATGAAGCTTCGAAAAACGAGCAAAAATTGATACACGTGTCCCGGTCCCGAAAATTAACAATACTGCGTCAGTACAATATCATTTATATATTATGTCGCCAACTGTTATTGACAAACTCTCTATCCATGGTCTCCTACCATTATTAAGAGTGAAAAAATTAAATTAAATAAAAATTATGCAGCAATCTGCAAAAAGTCAACCGTAAACAATATTGAACTTGTGTAAAGTTTTCTTCTAACATTTTGTGTAGTGTTTCTGAGGGGGTGATAATTATGGTTTGTGTTGTACACACGCACAATGCAACACATTGGCATGCACAAGGAAAGAAATACTGCAAAACTAAAGATACAATGGTAGGTTAATGGAAGTACAAGCACACCAAACTACACATTTGTGTACAGAAGCTACCTTACTTGTGGTATATACACATTGCAGTTAAACTGCAAGATGGAGTTACAGTTTGCTACTTGCCATCACATTTTATCAAGGAAGTCCTGTGCAGGGAAGTGGCCCTTTGAATACTTTCAATAATGAGACTTGTAATAAACTAACTGTGATAAACTAACCTTCCTGCATGTAAAGGGGCAGAACTTTACCCATAGTTTTCTACACAATTATACATCATTACCATTTCTATACTGAATACTTCCATCTTCCCTGAACCTGCGTGCTACACAATGTCCTGCAGTGTCTGTGCGCAGTTTTTAAAAAAAGCAAAGTATGACAACACAGTGTTTGCTTTGCCAATGGTGTTCAGGTAATCCACTCTTGTGCACCAATAAACCACCCCACTACCTTCAGCAGTGTATTATTGTTGCCCAACACACAATTATTATAGAACATGATATATTCAAAAGTGTGGTACGCTTCCTAAAAGTTTGCATTCCACATACGTTTTGGATTTTGGTTTTAACCCCTTCGCCAAACTTTTGGCACAAATTTCATGGATTTTTCGGAAACAGTTAAAACATAAATACCAAATTTAATTCAACATACTGAAAAACACAAGACATCACACTGTTTTTTTTTTTAATTTTAACACAACATATCACAGCCCTTATGAGTACATTTTATCAATGAAGCACACAACTATCAACAAAAATCAAGATTATTTACAGTAAAATACAGAGAGCCAAATAGCTATTTAGTCCATTCCATTACTGATGAAAGTCCTGGCAACAAGCTGTGCTCACGCCATACAGCCGCCATCTCCTGCTGCACTGAGAATGTCGCTGCTTCTCCATCTCATCCTCACACTACCAATTAAGAGTAGTGGGTAAAGTGTGGTGTGGCACTTGTACCAATAGTTTAGAAACAAAAATTAAATGATACTGATCATGGGAATATAATTTAACTGGAAAAATTTCAAAAAATTCCCACAAATAAAACTGTCAGCAGGAATCCCATGATGATTATTAAAGTTTTAAGATGTCTGTCTACCGTGATGATTTCACACAGCAATGACAGCATTCTACATGCTCAGATAGTGTAAATCAAAAGTTTGTACTTTGAGGAATGTCAAAGGTAAAACCACTTGCTGGCTATAAACAAATTGTACACTTAATATTACAAACCTCTTTATCTTCAAGTCTCGTATACAGATTGTCTCGCGTATAAGATTCACAAAGTAAGAACTATGGTATTCATATTTTCATAATTACTGATGTCCAAGTCAGACTATAAAATGAATGCTGAACTAAAAGTTAAAAAACCTGCAGATGTACAGGAGCCGAATATACCAAAATGTTGTTTACTCAAAAGAAACGTACACAAGACATTTTACAAAACAATATAATGTATTTAACAAAAGAACCAAACATACACTTCACAATTCAGTTTACCTGAGTGCTAGCAGATTACAATCATAGTCTGCTATTAATCTAATGCATAACATATTTTTTTACACTACTAAACTACATTGGTGTCAATTACAGCAACTGGAAGCTGTATTAGGTTTATAATTTTTTTTTTTTTAGATTACGTTAGTTTACGTTTAAAAGCATGATTTACAATTTGTGTTACCTACTTGGTCTAGGTTATGTGAATGTCAGTAAATATTGAATACAGTTTCTTTATTTTACATTTAAAATGTTTGGTAAACGTCGTTGTGTTTTGATTTCATTAAATTAAGNCACATGTGCGCTGGTATGGTGCATCCGGATTGGAGGACACTACTGCGGCAGCTACAGTGGGCACAAAGGGAACAGTGAACGCCTGGTTCACGTCAAATGCTTATTTACATGACGTATCGCATGTACAGTAGAAACCCGATACGACGCGGCTGTTGGAGGAACCAACTAAGACCCGCATTATAGCTTTTCCGTGCTATTCCGGGAGTGACCGAGTTGAGTAACGTAAAACCTTCCAGTTTTTTAATTAGGTGCGGCCCCTATCTTTTAAACACGGGATCTGCACTGCATCACTGGACTTGACAGCACCCACGTCAGGGAAACAGAAGATGGGAAACGAGGCGAGGAGGCATGATGAAGGGGAGCACCACCATTCAAGCAAGAACAGCTCAAGTACTCCCCTTTCAAGGCAAAGGATGTAGGATGTACTTATTCCACCAAGGGCTGTGTTGGCTGCCTGCATGTTTGTGTTGGGGGTAAGGAGGTGGGTGTTTCTTCCCTTACCCCCATCCCCATCCCCTTGCATGGTTTGGGTGGAAGTGATGAGAAAGGAAGCTCACGGCCAAATTAAACAAAGCAAAGTTCCTATACATGCTCGCAAGGCCGTGCAGGTGGGATCTTTCACTCTGTCGCGTGTTGTGCAACATGTCCCTTGCTCGCGTGACTCATTTACAAAGAAAAATAAAAAACAAATGAGTGAATTATTTGCGTCACGCAAAGGAAGGCAGCTTTTCTGAATTATAGGTTACAATAGACATCTTTGTCGCCTTTTATGACGGTATTCCGGCAACTTTTGACTTACTTTATTTAAAGGTTTTGGCATTGAATAATTGTACTAGTTGCTTAAAGTGTTACACAATACAACGCACGCATGTCTAATGCTAACTTGTAAGCGGCAGTAAGTGTGTGACAGCAGGACACTTGCAAGTCTGATGTTTGACTGGGAATGTGGCCAGGCCTTCCCCTATATTGATCCAACACCGTGGTAAGACGGAAAGGAAGCTAACCCGCTACAATAACATTTTTTTCGGCCAGTTTACAACCCCAAACAGGTATAATAGGTTCACATAAAAAAAGGACCACCAGGAAAACTTCCATCAAAGATTAAAAACAATGCAATAGCTGCTTTACTCTATGTAACTTTAAAACATACAAAATCACTGGAGAACCATTATGAACTCCACAAAAATTAACTTACCCTATATTATTTCTTCAGTACAGTTGACAACATAACATTTATACAGAAGTCTCACAGTCAATTTAAACCTTATAAAACTTAACATATCAAAATGAAGTTACATAACAATCATTGAAATCAATTTTTCTTTTGTTTTAAAAAATTCTGAAATTTTTGTTTGGCGAATTAATGCAGTGTGTTTCTGTTCTGCATAACGTTTAACGTTCGCCAGGTGACGTAAGTGAACATGATGACTTCATTAGTGTTGTGGATTACTTGGTTCATGGTTGGGGCTTCCATTTCTTCCCCATCACTTTCACATTCATCGTCGTCATCATCATCATTATTGTTCCGCACGGCAGCGATAATGTCTTGCTCGTCAACAGACTCACTACTGTCACAGTCAGCCCAGCTCACCAGGCCCTGCAAAGTCATGCTGATGTCTACAATACGACTTGCAGACTGTACATCGTTGTCGGCAAATCCCAGGAAGGTTTCATCACCCTCAGAGTTATTCCCATCGCTAACTGCAAAAGAACAACTTTCCCAGCAATGCTGAATGGTTGCCCGACTCGCACTTTCCCACGCTAGTCCTACGGAATACATAACTCTCTCGAGGTTGATTGATTTTAAGTAAACCTCCATTTCATCATCACAGTTTACTATTGCACTTAGCAGTTCTCTGCTGTAGTGTGATTTGAATGCTTTCGTTATACCCTGGTCTAGCGGCTGGATCAGTGCTATAGTATTTTTTTGGCAAAAACATAACTTTTATTTTACCATCCCTAGACTGCAGTAAATCAGCTGATGGATGTGCTGGGCAATGGTCAAGTATCAATTAAGCTTCTTCTTCCAGCTTAAGTGACCACAGGTGGCTTCTCACTGACTCAACACAACCTTCATTGAACGACTTGGAAAATATTTCACCAGTCATCCCAGCATTGTAACAGGCAACGACTTCATGTTTACATGCTTGAAGCACCTTGGACTTCGACTTTTCCCAACACAGAGTGGTTTAAGTTTGTGACTGCCTGAGTTATTGGTTGCAAAAAGAAGAGTAACTCTATCCTTGTTCTGTTTAAATCCTGACTTATTTTTGGAATTTTGGACATCTAGAGATTTTGTAAGAAGCAGCCGAAAATATAAAGCAGTTGTACACCTGATCATCAGTCAAATTTTCTTCACTCGTTACTTTTTACAGTTCTGCAGGAAAGAGTGTTGCAGGCAAAGTGTCACAAGATCGTGCTTCACCTTCAATGCTCGCTTGACTTATCCCATAGTAAGTTTTCCATCGCGAAAACCACCCGTCTGAAGCTTTGAAGTCACTGTTGCCATGCAAATCATTGTGGAATTTCACAGCTTGAGCCTTCAAAATAGGTCCAGATAATGGTACAAATTCACTTTGATTTATTAAAAATCACCTGTAAGGACACTCATACAGTTCGCTGTCTTCTTGCTTTTTTTCTTTGCAGCCCTACATCACTTTCCACAACATCCACAAAACTTCTTAGTTTATGTTCCTCTTTCACCCACCCTCTGATCTATCCTTCAGGGATACCACACTACCGTGATAAACTTGCTTTAGTCTCTCCATTTTTCACATGGTGAATTATTTTTAATTTATCACCTACAGAATAAACCTTTCTTTCTGCAACATCGCACTGCGCAAACAAAACTGAATATGGAAAAACGAACAATATTGGCTGCAATAAATCACAGTTAACAACTGCTAATTTCTGNACGCCTACCTGACATGCTTTCCGCATATTTATTTATTTATGCCAAGGGAAATAAATTGCCCCGCGGTATACCCGTTTCCGCGGTATGATGGGCTTCTACTGTATAAATTTGTCACGTGTTTCAAAACATTTTGCGGACAAGTACCACTCGACTATTCAAAAGCACAGACAGAATGCTCTGCAAATTCTAAGCAAGCACAAATCTGGTGTAACGCTCTGAGTGAGTTGAAAATCAGGTACAAAACTGAACTAAAATAAGTGAGGAACATCTCAAATGGAGTGGAAGTTGTACCATGCAAGTAAATCTGCAAATGTTTGTAGAAATGAAGCAATAATTGGGTTGATTATACCTACAGTAAATTTCACACTTTATTTGGAAGCGATGCTTAAATGTGTAACAAACTTTTGAAATAGGAACATTTCAAATTTTGAACATGAGATATTTACCATTAGTACTTCAAGTGAACCCAAGCCAGTTATGATTTTAAGGTCAATTTTGATATTTTTAACTTTTTCAAGTGAATTAGAATTTATTTCTGAAAACAAAATTGAAACTTTGATTATTGAAATGCATATCAATGAAACTTTATACAGAGCTAATGTTTCTTTTACTGAATGCCTACCTACATGAAGAATACTACAGTAACACAATCAGAAATTACAAGTTTTCACACAATTAAAGTAATTTGATTTACATTAATTTTTTTATATTAATTTCAATAAAGTACCTAAGTTTTTGTTGATGGTTTGTGTATTTCATCTTGTTATGCTTACACTGTGTGTGATTCTACTCTACAAACCCTTTCTACCACACTAATGTAAGTGAAACACACTATCAATTTTTTCTTAAATGAACTAAAAAAAAAACTATGCAGTTTAAGAATTTCTTATATAATTACATACTTTGNACTATCAATTTTTTCTTAAATGAACTAAAAAAAAAACTATGCAGTTTAAGAATTTCTTATATAATTACATACTTTGTAACATCATCACAGTTCAACTCTGATGTACGGATACAAATAATTAAGCCTAAGTCGACGGATGTTATGTTCGGCATGCAATGTAAGGATGCACAATGACCTGAAAGTAGATCTCAGGCTCCCAAAAGTGTTCCNTGGATGTTATGTTCGGCATGCAATGTAAGGATGCACAATGACCTGAAAGTAGATCTCAGGCTCCCAAAAGTGTTCCTTTACATGTGAACTAACTATACACGACTTCCAACCGTATGAGTCACCACAACAGAGTGCTACAAGTATGTAAGTGCTGAGAAATAAACAGATTTTACTAATTTTTTTTTAGAGAATACTGATTAATTATTAAGAGTTAAGAAATTAAAATTGTTGAAAGTATATACAACACAGAATAACTACTTAAATAAAGACTAAATTTGATACATAAAAAAATATAAGAAATAAAATAAATACTGTATCCCCCACAGCATGTCAAAGACATCAATATCTATAATAATAGCATTCAGCATTGTCACCTCAAAATTTAGGTAGAAATTTATGAAAATGCAAATTTTCCGTACATTAGCAGACACTGGGAAAAATGTAAAAAAAAACATCAATGTTTTAGCGTTTCCAATGAAAACAATTTACTTGAAAGAAATCAAACTAAACTAACAATGTGATGCAAGGAATTCTTTTAATTTATTAATTTCTAAGATTTGTATCGATTATAAAAAAATGGTTACTACTAATGAGGTGCAAATGACTTGTGTTGGTGCACGGTTCAGACTGTACCAAAGGGCATCCGTCTTATATAAACCTAGCGCGGTACGATGCCAACAGTAGAATTTAACCTCAACATTTCAGTTTTGTTAAAATACAAATTACCTCTAATATTTTATAACTGGTCCAGAGAAAAAAAGAATAAATTATCACAAGTATTTGCGTTACCTTACAATGATGCATCAATAACATTCAAAATGCTGTAGTGTTATGCTAAAAACACATTTTCACGCCTTTTCCATTTGCTTCAGACATTCAGCAAGTATATTTATTGTGTATCTTTGTTTTGACAAACATATGAACATGTCTGAGGTACTTATGAAACTGCACGCGGCAAGACACTTGTCTCATATAAAATTATTTCAACTGGACCTTCTACTGTATTCTATTGAAACTAATCTAATTTTTTGTATGCATAAGGTATTAGAAANAAATTATTTCAACTGGACCTTCTACTGTATTCTATTGAAACTAATCTAATTTTTTGTATGCATAAGGTATTAGAAATTTTAAACACATCCACAATGGTTTATGTTGTGTATTTCTGATGAATCATTACATCAAATTAGAATTTTTTTGGGGAAACTTAACCAAAAGGAACAAGTTTAACTCATGCAGGAAGGCATGGTAACAACTCTCTTAGAGCNATTTTTTTGGGGAAACTTAACCAAAAGGAACAAGTTTAACTCATGCAGGAAGGCATGGTAACAACTCTCTTAGAGCTTTCCTTACAGAAATTTAAAATCTACTTAATAAATGTAACACATAATACAATTGTTTACATGTTCTCATTGTGAATGCAACATAAACACCGAGATAAAAAAGCCCCCTTACACTGCAAGACAGCTTTCCACTAATATTTGATACTTGCAATAAGTATATATTTAAGTATATACATATATATATTTTTTAGCATTTCAGTAAAAATTCATACTTGATATGATAATGCATGTGCAAGTTGTGTATTCAGCCATCTTCTTAGCATTAACATTATGGTTAATGCAGTGATGATCACATCAAGTATGACCCACATTGTATCACATATGTTTTCATCATCATCATCATCATCATAATAGTCATCATCATCGCCCNAAATTATTTCAACTGGACCTTCTACTGTATTCTATTGAAACTAATCTAATTTTTTGTATGCATAAGGTATTAGAAAATTTAAACACATCCACAATGGTTTATGTTGTGTATTTCTGCTGAATCATTACATCAAATTAGAATTTTTTTTGGGGAAACTTAACCAAAAGGAACAAGTTTAACTCATGCAGGAAGGCATGGTAACAACTCTCTTAGAGCTTTCCTTACAGAAATTTAAAATCTACTTAATAAATGTAACACATAATACAATTGTTTACATGTTCTCATTGTGAATGCAACATAAACACCGAGATAAAAAAGCCCCCTTACACTGCAAGACAGCTTTCCACTAATATTTGATACTTGCAATAAGTATATATTTAAGTATATACATATATATATTTTTTAGCATTTCAGTAAAAATTCATACTTGATATGATAATGCATGTGCAAGTTGTGTATTCAGCCATCTTCTTAGCATTAACATTATGGTTAATGCAGTGATGATCACATCAAGTATGACCCACATTGTATCACATATGTTTTCATCNGGGGGGGGGGGGGGAAGTACCTCGGCCTCACATTCCAACTGCCATTCCCACTAAGGGTAAGATCTGAGGCCGCAAGAGAACATAGATTGAGCCTTGGGTGGTGCACTTGCGAGCGATGGGCGAGTGGGTACCCTGGTAGGGGTATAAGCGGGTGTGACGTTAAGGGGAGCTGACTCCCTGGTAATGTTGGCTGGCCGGATGAAGGTAGGCGTCTTCTTCTGCGGCGTTGGCGGCAGTGGAGATACTGCATACAGTACATGTCAGACGAGGTTCAAGGTTGAGCTTGACAAGCCGGTGATAGACCCTCTCTGACGTGCAGCCTCCTCTTTCTTCCAGGTGTCTACCTGGCTGACAACTGAACCACTACTCCTCAGTACCCCAGCCTGTGCTAGCCCCTGCTTGGCAACTTTGACCCGCCCAGTCCTATGGTGAGGCATAACGGGGGTGTTAGGTTGATGGTGGGAGTCTAGTAAGAGGTAGAGAGTAGGGTGTGGAGGTTAGGTTAGGTTGGAAGCCTGATCTACTGGCCTTCAGTCCAGTGGCTTGGCGAGTGAGACGTCGCTGACGGACCCAGGTGTCACGTAGAGAAGGACTCCTTGAAGGTTGGCTTATCGTTTCCAAGCAGGTGACCTGGCGAGCGAGGCATCTCTGGCGGACCCGGGCACTTACTGGAAGGTCGATAGTCCCAGGGACAACTGTTCTAGTGAGGCCTAGGAAGGCAGGCTTCCTAAGCTGCACTTTAAATCAATTATCAATAGTAGAGAAAAAGGAGTAAGGTTTTGACTCGTGGCTATCCCTAGACGAGTCTTACTAGGACTGGTGACGAAACAGGAAATAGCGGGAGCAAGGTGTGGAAAGTAAAGAGTGCTGGAAGAGACAACTTAATCAAGTCGGATTTATGCTTGTTTTATTGATTGCTCAATCAAACACACACAAACCAGTCTGTAGCTTGACTGAGGCCTGAAGGGCCGATTGTAGGTTGCCAACTGGTATTTATACCTAGTCTTGGAAGGCACTGCAGCACGGGGGTGAGGGCAACCCCAAGTCAGCGGTACTCGTACTCGAGTCAACTGTAAGCGAGCTACGTGGTAGCTGGAAGCGTGGCAGGTTTCGGTGTGCTGGCAGGCAGCGAGGCGGTGTCAGGCAGAGTAGAACTCTAGACAACGCTGTGAATGGCAGTGACGACTTGAAGAAATCGGTTGAATCTCAGGCAGAGTGGCGTTCTGCAAAACTAGACGTGACATCGGTGGATGCTAGGGCAAAATAATAGTGTGCTACTGAACTGGCGCGAGACAGCCATCGGTGTGCTCTCGGGCAGAGTGACACCAGGCAAGTGGGCTGGCGCGAGACAGTCTCGAACTGAGGACTGCGAGTCCTATTTATATGTAGCGCACGGGGCCAGCGCACGGGTTGCCGGGTGTGCAGAGAAATACGAGAGCGGCAGAGATATCCCCTCTTGCGGCTGAAGGCTGGAGGGGTAGAGCGCGACAGCGTGATGCAAAGCAGGTTGCGGCGCAGCAGGCGGCAACAGCTGGGCAAGCCACCATGGCTTGAAGGCATGCTGTAGCATGTACAGCGTAACGGCTTGTCTTAGGAGGGGGCTGCAACTGTGGCGAG
Organism: Clitarchus hookeri; assembly: GCA_002778355.1. Classification (NCBI taxonomy): domain Eukaryota; kingdom Metazoa; phylum Arthropoda; class Insecta; order Phasmatodea; family Phasmatidae; genus Clitarchus; species Clitarchus hookeri. Next base: position 1,166,229 of record NQII01000134.1, on the reverse strand, counting down.
GCTAAATGAGAGAATTACGTTGCTCGTGGCGCGTCACTCTTTCGCAGGTTGAAACAACTAATATNTCGTGGCGAGGCTAAATGAGAGAATTACGTTGCTCGTGGCGAGGCTAAATGAGAGAATTACGTTGCTCGTGGCGCGTCACTCTTTCGCAGGTTGAAACAACTAATACAATCCTGCCCTTGTACCTTCTGACTCGAGTATTTCCATGTTCATAACCTGGGCTGATTTTTAGTCTGAAGTGCTCTGTCATATCTACATAGATCAGTAACTGATACATAAATTTGCACCCTGGTCTAATACGCCCAGCTTATATATTCAACACTTGGCAACATAGTTTCTGTAGGATCTCTCTCTGATACCGTGATCAATGTTTTGAAATGCTGAAGGCTCAGTGGGTTCCATCACAGTTTATGATCCTAACTTGTGGTACCAGGTGGACAATGCCAGCTCATCTCACCTCCCACTTTACTGGCTGTATCATCTATGCTCATGCCTTTGATAATCAGCATGGGTACAGCATTGCTTGGCCCGCAAATGCTCTTACCTTCTGAGCAGGTAGGTGGCTTGGGGAACATGCCTGAACTGAGGTATAGTTCCACTACCTGCTCTGGTTGGGCTTCCTTATCCTTCCTGAGTGGAATACCTGACAGCCAATTGCATGGAACAGATACTCTGGTTACACCCACATCACCTCGTACTAGATAAGGGATTACTGTTGCCACAAGAAACTGGTCCCAAATTTTGTCCAGCAAAGCATGATGAAAAATGAGTGAGCGAACACAAGTAGGTATTATACAGAGAGTAAAGACGGTATATCAGGCGCTGTGTTAGTGTGTGTACCAAAGTCTTACTCCACTGGTCACACTTCAAAGTATAACTGTAAAACTAAGAGTAAGTGTCCATAAATGCAGCAGTCGTTTAAGCTGGTTAGTTAAAACACATGGCAATGTTAGAGAGCATGCACTTCATTGTTGAGGCATGCCAGGCGAGCGTACCTTGCTGAGGACGGACAGTCTCGCCTCCAAGCGGTCCACTTCCTGCTGCAGATGGTACATGTGCACCCTCAGCTCGAGATTCTCGTCCCTGAGCACAGAGAGGGTGCCGTGTTGCCGCACCACCTCGGGACGACACACACACGTCACTGTCCACTCTCACACTCGCCATCCCCTCCCTTCAGGGGTGAGGGTAGGTTTCCCGCTAGAGCGGCAACTTGAAACACCTGCCCAGCTTGCGAGTCTGTGCATAACTGGTCGCTCTAAGACAGGGCATGTTCATATACAAGCCTAGCTCCTCCTCCATGCAACTAACTTGCTGTCAGCCACTCAGCTCACATGTCTTACAATACTACGAAAACTTAGCTTTGTCAACTTTTCTTGAGACTATTATCTTATTAACGACTCTTTGTAAAGCATCAGAAAATACTACCCAGCCCAAGAGAGCCACGTAGAATCTAACCCTTCTCCGTCTCATGGGGAAAACGTTTTGGTACTTTTAAAATTAAATGTGATGGATGCAAGGCTATTATGAATAACCAATGGAATGTTGATATAACTTAACGAAATACAAAACCAAAAAGGAACTGTTTCTCTTCCATTTTTAATTCTAGTTATATTAATAATCACTTAACATCAAATTAAATGGCTTATATTATTGTCAATATTATCAAGTCTATTTCATTCTGACAAATGTGGCATGTAATAATTATATATATATAAAATTGTCTAATTTATTATAAATACCGTAAAATGTAACTGCTCACACAAGTGAAATAAACCCAGGAGGTGCGAGAGTGCAACCTCTTGCCAAAAGAGAAATATTAATTAAGTTATGGAATTATAAAGTACGTAAGACTGATGTCTTTCGTCCGCTTCCAAACTGAAATCCTGGCAATGTGAATGGAAGTAGGGTATTACGGTGAGCGCTCTAGCAATGGCCACTTGCGCTGACATTCTCTGCAGTTGTATCACTTTGCTACTACAAATATTTAATGACTCTACACATTTAACATCACTATATCCTGTACCATATGAGAAGGCCACATTTAGACAGCTCGGCAAAAGTAGCGCCACTGTTTACATCTGACTACGTACCCTTCCGCCATCAGATGGTCCGTCAAGTCGGGGGCTGTATTTTTTATCAATGCGCTGTCAGCTAATCCACTTGTCATTGTACTGTAATGCTAAACAAATTTTAAAATATTTTAAGACGGACATCTGTCTAAAAAAAATTAGTAGGTTATAAAAGTAAAAATATAAAATGTTGCAAATAATTAAATATTTGCTAACTCTTTTTTAATTTGTCCGAGATAGTGAATTTGGGTTAACATTTGCAAGACGGTCTGTTGTATCTATTATCACACTTTGGACGTTATAGCTAATATATTCGAGTTGGAAATATTCAATGTGGAATAACGTTATAATTGCTTAAAAACTATTCACGCATGTCTCACTTTCTACGGAAACAAGGAGATGGGTTTTGAGAGAACAATATGGCGTATAATTTACATAGACGAACGATTACCGGCCGAATATAAATTACTTGTACTCCAAATCGTTGTACATGAAATATATGTTACTTTAAAAATTATGCAGAGCTCGTGGAAAAATATAACTATTGGCATCTGTTTGTAAATTTGTTATATATCGCCCAGGAAAGCGGTTCATTTCTGGCTGGTAATACTTCTCAAAGGATCCGACAGATGGCGCGCACACAGCATGTCACGGCGAAGTTTGAGCAACCCTTTTTTTGGTCAACAGATATCGACTTTTTTAAAGTTGATAGTTCTTATATTACGGGCTGGAAATATATTTCAAATTTGTGTCGTTTCGTTAAATTATTAGAAAAAATAATTCAACAATATTATGCAATATTTCTGTATGCTTTTGGAATTAATATCAAGGACGTGTTGAAAGCGAGGTTGGAGAGGGATGATACGTCGTGAAAAAGCTTTCTGAAGTTAGCACAACTTCAGAAAACTTTTCCACGTTGTATCGTTCTATTGTACATTTCATTTTGAACACCTATACATAACTACATTATCACGAAGTTTAGTTTTTAACACTAACAACCATTGTTTTGTGACCTTGTAAAATAAAATGTATTAATAAATCTAAGAACTCTTTCCTATCCGCGTATTTTCTGCTTTTCTGATGTGCATCAGCAGTGCACTGTGAAGAGCCAACGTAATTTTAACTTTCGTTCGTTCATACATCAACTGATACAGGATTTTGTAAATGGCACTTTGTTTGTTTCGTATACGTCAAATTGCCACTCACTGACTGTCAGAATCTGGGCTTCTTATATGAAATGGACCATATAAAGGTATGGTCCTCTTCTCACTATGTTCTCACGAGTACATAGGCACAAACTATGCCTACAATCTATTATACAGTATTTTGCAGTTCAATTGTTGTTCCTGCACGTACAGTATGCCGTATATTTATATGCATGCTCAAAACAAACTCAATACCCACATGCACCGAGGTACAGTGACCATTGCTGTTACAGTCAACTCTCGATTCTCATACCCCTAGAATAACGACCCTCTCGATTCTACGACCCTTTTCCCAGAAACCATGAAGGGTCGTAGAATCGAGAGTTGACTGTATGTTTGTTGTCACTATAATCCACCAGATGTCATTATGGTGAACACAACAATGGTAGGATAGTACAATCAATCTCATTTCTTCATCGTTGTCGAACATGAATATTTTGCAGCTTCCAAATAAACACAGCCATTTCAACAAAACCCCTCTTTACTACCGTCTCATTAAACAGATAGGATATCATAATTATTCCTTTGACAAGATCAGTACTGCAGAACTGTAACAACACTGATACTGGTGAAACACGAGTGCGTTACAATACTGAAGAACAACACCTGCACATAGAAGACCGTTGGGACCACTGCACCTGTGCAAATAGCATCACTGCTAACATTTGTATACGTATTGAATTTTCCACCTTTTGATTTGCTGCTGTTGATGGTGCTACCTAAGAAGGCATCATGGGAATTCACTACGGCTTTTCCAGCTCTGCTCATGATGGCACCAAGATGAGCATCGTTTTGTGTGTGGTTCTGTTTGTGCTGTTCTCGTTTTGTTACAGTTCATCAAGCCTAAACAATGACAATATTCTGAATCACTTTGGTTATTTCCTAATCTTCTTTCAAAGCACTCAAGTTTGATTTCCTCTCGCATGGTATAGTTTACTTCCAAGCACTATTTTGAAGCATTTCAGCATTGATCTGCCGCCAATGTGCTTTTCCATAACAAGTCACACAGCTCACATGTCACTTTTCAGGCTGCTAATTTATATATAGTTTTCACACAAAATGTACAACTTACAGAATTATGAGAAAATTTTTCCATGAATATATACACAGAGTGCATTCTACCAATAAACTGCTGCCACAGTTAATTTTCGGTGGTCCCGACAAAATTCCTTATAAATAATGATAGCATTACCTGCTTTTATCGCTTATCGAATATAGCATCAAACAAAATATATTTCCGTACCGACACTTAAGATTTCCCATAACAATAGTTTTTAAGCTGATTGTTTATGCAAACATCTAATAACTGGGTGTGAAATACATTAAAACATGCCACCGTGTCATAACTGCGGCTTGGTGCCCTCTAGTTCAGTTGGTAATGTCGGCGACTTAGCGAGTCTGGCATGTTCTCCCCTCTCACATGCCTGACACAAGGGAAAGTGGTTACCTAGCAACCAGCACGGCATCCTTGCAACCCCTCTCTCTCAGTAGCACCTACATGCCTTCCGAGAGGAGAAGCTGTTGTCCATCAAAAAAAGCTGCGTTTTAATGATACGTGGTCATCCTGTCTCACACACCGCACCACATAGCAGTCAAGTACTCTGCCAACTCCGACCTCTAACAACGTTACGGCAGTCAGCAATATGCAATGGTAATCCGATCGTGGAAACTTTATCGAGATTATCAGTCGCTCAAAATATTTGCACCTATCATCACTAGTATTTTAAAGCAAATGCTTTTTTCTGAAAATGTTAGGCAATAAATTTTTACGAAGATGTTTTGCAAAGAAGTTTTCTTTTGTGTTTAAAGGTCATTTTTTCCTGTAAAGTTTAAAGTGTTTAATTGTATCAGGTGTAAAATAAATGTGATTTTTAAACAAAATATTAATTTAACTTAATATGCTGCATCTTCATAAAAAAATTATATGCCCAGAAGCATTTTCTTGATCTTCCCTTGTAAACAAAAGTGGTTTTAACATCGAGCGACTTGTATTATCAACCGTAAAGTTCATTTTCAGTAACTTCTTGCTGGGAGATCAGAGGATTTATATTACTTTATTTCATTAGACACACGTCTTATGAATAAACTGGTATCCTGGAAGGGCCTGTTGAACACATTTTGTCATCAAATAATATGTAGGCACCAAGCCTGAGCTCAACGTAACTCGTGACAGGCACAATTGTAAGAGAAAATCAGAGGATATGGTTTTAAATGATTAATTACTGAAGATTGTAAATAAATAAAGTTTATTTGCCTTATTTAATTACCTCTGTCTAAAAATCACACTTTTTTAAAGTGAGATATTACTAATTCTAAATCAGATTCGCCACGCGAGCACAGTGTCACCAATGTCAAGTGTAGATTGTAGATACNTTGTAAGAGAAAATCAGAGGATATGGTTTTAAATGATTAATTACTGAAGATTGTAAATAAATAAAGTTTATTTGCCTCATTTAATTACCTCTGTCTAAAAATCACACTTTTTTAAAGTGAGATATTACTAATTCTAAATCAGATTCGCCACGCGAGCACAGTGTCACCAATGTCAAGTGTAGATTGTAGATATGTGACCTGGATTGCGTAAGCTTCGGCTGTCCTTGGTGGTACTCGGCAAAGCTCGTTTCCTCCACTTACACAACTGGCGGGGAGGGACAACCAGCATGGCATCTGAGTACTGACCGGTTTGGAAGGGGAGGAGTAGACTGTTTCCCTCCCCCCACTCATGAGGCTTCCCCTTATCTGTCTCGCCCGCCCGCTTAGAACACAATGGCCATCCATTTCCAGTAAAAATTTATGGTATTCTAAAAATTGTCTAAATTTGTCAATTCCATAAACAACTGCTAAACATTCTAGTTCACAGGCTGACGATTTCCTTTCCTGATAAGGGAGTGTTCGAGAAGCGAAAGCGATGGGTTGCCTTTGCCCATCAATTTCCCGTGATAACACGGCACCAAGAGCTGTGCTGGAAGCGTCGGTTTGAAGAATGAATGGTTGTTTACATTGTATGGTGGTAGTTATTTTATTATATTAATCTTATGATTTTTTATATTTGTATAATTTTTGTCTGTTTGTATTTTTGTCACATGTTAGGTAATCTTTGTGCTGTTTTATGCATAAATCTACCTCAACCAAGGCTTACAGCCGTTTGGGGGCACTATAAATATATAAATTAATAAAAAAAATAAAAAATAAAAATTATTATTATAAGTACAGAATGTGTTTTTTACTTCAATGTGTCTTCTATATAAAAATACTGGGAGATTGTGTGGAACTGTAAATAATTAAATATTTTTTGTATAAATTGTAAACATTTGGGTTATTTGTTTATAGGCCTACACCTGACACTTTTTAGTCATTCTGAACTTAATCAATGACAAAAAGGACAGATCAGCCAAAAAAAATTAGCAGGATTGGCAACAAATGTTTGGCATCGGCAGAATAGGCAAAAGGGGTGATCGGCCCAGCTCTAATGTAATCACACACCCAAAGCAAACCTTCCCAAACTTTCAAGTAAAATTATATGACACCGTATTTTGAATGTCTCGTGTGCACTCAATTAGCTGAGAGCATACGGAGAGGTTATCGATAGGCCGGTGTGTTCACAGCGGGCGAGACAAAGTAGGGGAAGCCTCATTGGCAGAAGAAGTGAAACAATCTACCCCCTCCCCTTCCAAACCAGTCGCACACCAAGGGAGGGGAGATGATGCCACGCTGGTCGCTAGCCAACTAGCTCCCTCCCAGCCAGCTGCGTAAGAGAAGGAAACGAGCTCAGCCGAAGCTTACGCAATCCAAGCCACATTTTACACTTACATTGGTGACGCCATGCTTGCGTGGCAAATGTGTAGTACAATTAATAATATTTCACTTAAAAAAAGGGTGATTTTGAGGAAGAAATAAATACATAAAGTGATTAAAATTTATATCTTTGCAGTCTTCAATAAATAATTATTCAAAACCATGTCCTTAATATTTTCATACACTTACGCCTGTTGCGAGTTACATTGCGCTCTTACTCGGTGCTTATGCATTAGGTATTAGACGTCAAAAGCTGTTAAATAGAGACCTTTCCCGGATATCAGTTCATTCAAAAGGTGTGCGGCTATATAAAATAAAATCCTCCGATCTCCTGGCAAGAAGCTGTTGAAAAAGAACTTTTCACTCAGTAATATAAATTGCTCAATGTTCAAACAATATTTGGTGACAAGGGGAGGTCAAGTATAGGCTTCTGGGCACATTTTATTTGAAAGATGCTGCCTACTGAGTTAAATTAATATTTTGTTTAAAAATCATCTTGATATTTAGCCAGATATGATTAAACACCAACTTTATGAGGGGAGCAAACTACCATTAAACACAAAATAAAACATCTGTGAAAAAAATAATTCCTCATCAAAATATATTGTGTAACATTTTCAGGCAAAACCGTTTGCTTGAAATACAAGTGATGATAGGTGCAATTATTTTGAGTGATGGATAATCTTGATAGAATTTCTGCGATCGAATTACCATCGCATGACTGCCATGACCTTGGTAGATGTCCGTCAGCGGAGCACGGAACTGCCGTGTGGTGCGGTGAGCATGACAGCACATCATTTAACTGAGATAACGTGATTATTTGACTTAATGCTTCATATGCTCTACAGATTGCCATCTCGCCAGATGTGCAAGGAGTAGAAGCAAGCACGGACAGCCAATAGAGACAGAGGATGCAATTTTTTTTGCCATATAACAGCTTTCCCTTTCATCTGTATGTAAGGGGATAAGAAGGTGCATGGCAGAGAGAGAGAGAGAGAGAGAGAAGAGAAAGAGAGGATGCCATGCCGGTCGCTAGATTACCGCTTCGTCTCTCGTCAGACGTGTAAGGAGAGAGAGAGTGGTGTGCCAGAATTGCCAAACCATCAGCTGAACTGGAGAGCACTGTGCTGAAGGGACGATAAATGGCAACGAGTTTTAATGTATTTCACATCCAGTTATTAGGTGTTTGAATAAACAACCTGCTTATAAATTACTGTTGTGGGAAATCTTACGTAACGGGACCGAAAGATATTTTGATCAATGCATATCCGATAAACGATAAAAGTGGGTAATTTATATAGGAATTTTGCGAGCACCACTGAAAATGAATGGTGGTTATGGTACATGCGTTTTCAGAACATTGAGAGTCCACTGTACTTGGTACCGAGATGCTATTCTAGTTACTGGTTCTAATGAAGCTATGTTGTTATTCTTGTTGCCTATTACAGTTCTAGTTTCCACATTTTGCCTTTGTCCGCTTCCTATAGACACTTGCTGAAACATTTCCACCTCTGTTAATTCCTATTCCTTCAGAAGATGGCAGATGCCTATCGAAACATGTCAGCATCGTGCTACCCACTCACAGAAAATGAAGCCAAGATGGTCATTACCTATGCTTGGATCAAAGATTACAACCATTTAGGGTTCTGCAAATATTCAGAAACTGTGAATTATTCACAAACATTTTTATATTCGATTAAAAACTCTATTTGAATCAGTTTGAAAAAAAAATAGAAACTGGAAAAGTGTAACATTTTACCATGCAATGTTTCCACCTAGCATTAATCGCGCCATTGAATAACTGTGTTTTTAGGTTATAAACCAACAAATATTTGCACCTAACAATCACTTTTCGTGTCTCGCAAATCAATAATTTTACGTTGCCAACTCAGGACGACATAATTACATACGACAACGTATTTAAACATGAAAAGCCTCTTTTATCTCGTGGCAGTTCACACCTTCAGCAGAAATATGCATAGATAACGTACGCTTGCCATTATTTTTCTTATGATTGATGTTTAAAAATGTATACGTAAAAAAAGAACTATTAACCAATGAAAACTTTAAATGTGAACTGCTTGTCCGCTCACTCTGCTACATGCATTCAGACGAGGCTGAAAGCTAAACCCCCCCNACTGTTACTTTATTTTTAATTTTTCTATCAGCATTGAATGGCTGACGTTACTGTTCCTTTTATACCTTCTCTATGGGCTGTTCACAGCAAAGTGAGCACTTTTCACGGCCCTCCAAACAGACATTAACCACTAATAAATATATTGTATTGCAGCTCAGGCGTTTACTTTCGATAGTGGTAAAATCACATGGCAATGTTTATACTAAAAAGTGGCAAAAAAGAGCGAAATTGGCTGAAAGGAAAGATTTAGCAGGGCCTTAAAAAGTGCTCACTTTACTGTCAATAGCCTATATTTTACCTACCATAGTCATTCGCTCGTCTGCGGGAGAAGAAAGGCAACGCTGCGACTCTTTTAACAAAGCAAATTATTATTCTTATGGGTAGAAACAACCCCAAACCTTTTTCTTGATAAACCATGACTATAAGAGGAGGAGGAAGTTATAGTCCATTCACGGTTACTTCCGACTTTTCTGAAGCCCTGCTAAAGTTCTACTTCCAGGATATTCCTCCGCCTCATGCAAACAAAGTTTAACAGAGTCAAGTAAATTAAACTACACCAAAGGGACAATCCACAACACATTTGTGTACACTCAATGTGATAATATTTAGCATAACAACTATTACCAACACACCTATTTTCTCCATTTTTATTCATATTAATTATAAATGAAATATTATAACTTATGGACAATATACACGTTAAAGTTCAGTTTAACCAAAAATAAGGTATTTTTTTTAACATTAACACAAGTATAAAATGTTTGTTATATATGATATATTTAGGAAATAACCAAATACGTTACACATGGGGTGATTTTTCAAAGATTTGATTTAAAAGTGTTAAGAAACTGCAAATAGACTACACAAGGGGCAGGTATTACACCAGCGTAAATAGGTACGCATTTACACTTATGTTGTACGCTCAATTTTAACTCAAAAATTTTACTTTACACTGAACTCGACTTGACTCAACTCAAGTTTCATACAGCTTGACTCGACTCGACTTGAAGCTGTAAAAATTAAACTCGCCCATCACTAAATAATATATATGTGCATACACAATTTGTTTAGTAAAAACATTTTATAAGTTATCTGTAATCATAATGTTTACTGTTTATTTACTCAAAACGCAAGCAACACGTCTCTGTTTAATCTGCACAGTGTCGCCACACGTGTAAAAAAGAAAGCAGTACAGATAATTTTCTTCAACTATTGGATTCTTACCTATTTTTACTATGCAAATTATGTGTAGCTAATAACCAAACTTTAATGATTAAATTATGTGTATTTGAGAATAACTTAATTTATTATAAAATGTACCCTTTGGCATGTCACATGGCCTACAGCAAGGTTACTTCTACGCAGGTTGGGAAGGTCAATGTTGAATGTTTTGCAACCAAACATTTTTACCACTAGGTAAGCGCAAGTATTCCATATGTACCGGATATTCTCTAATTTCTACGTTAAAAAACAGGATAATTGTAATTATCATAAATTTAATATAAAATAACTTCGTAACTAAGTGAAATCTTTCTCTTTTATCATTCATGTAGATTTAAATATTAATTGAAAGTTACCTTTTGGAACACTGCGCACCTAACGACGGATATTTTCCATGTGCCAAACTTTCTCATAAGAAATCATGTTTTGCTGATAGCCTGAGTAGAATAAACCTTACCTATAGTGCAGTAAGTTTCATTTGCAAAGATGGTGGCAAGAAAAAAAAACTTTGTTATCATTTACTGTTAACAAATAGTCCTCCACATCTGCTAACACAAAATAAACACAAAATTGACAGTGTTCATTTGTTGTTCACTTGTGCTGTGGCTGTGTGCAGTTATTGTGAAAAATGGCTGAAATTAAAACAAATAGTAAAATAAGTGGTCTTTGATCATATTTTGAACAAGGCGATGGTGAAGCAATGCATGCAATGCAACAAAGTTTAAAGACTCCAACAAGTTTGTTGTAATACGAGTAGAACAAGTTTGTTGTAATACGAGTACAACAAGTTTGTTGGAATACGAGTACAACAAGTTTGTTGGAGTACGAGTACAAGTTTGTTGGAATACGAGTGCAACACTGAGTCGCGCTTTTATTAAGAGCACTATCACAGCATGCACGTGAATTTTCAATTAACCAATATCAAGCTAAGGAGGTTTTACTGCAACAGGATTAATTTTGAACAAGTTCTGTAAATACTTAGCACAATTCCAGACTTTTGAGACATTCTGTATACACAATGATGTGCACAGAAAAAAGGAAAAAACACTATTCCGAACAATAATCTCACATAAGTGCTTCGCATTATTGAATAATATGAATATGGGTTTGCTTACTGCAGGATTCACAAGTAAGAATATGTTGCATCGCATGCACCTTGAAGGTGTTCACACCCATACAAGTCACGTATCAGAAGCGCTCTTACCTCACTGTAGCAATCTTTGTACTGAAGTGTCATTTCATTTACATCCAAGTGGAGATTCTTTATTACACAGTCTCTCAAAAAACACTGGAAAAGATATAAAAAAAAAAAATTCAAAATCATTATTTTTAGTTTGGCTACTGCATGTAAAATATCACTAGAAATAAATTTCTCCTATCAATCACTGTTTTTTTCACTAGTTAAAAACACAAGCTTTTAAACACTTTACAAATGTTAGTTTTCTATCATTATTGTTGCTAGAAACAGCGTAGAGCAGGGATATTTGATTGGCGGCCTGTGGGTCGCCTTGGCCTGCAGACCAAATATTTGTAAAACAGTTACCTAATTAAATGTTATCTGTAACTATCTTAAGCATAAAATTGGTAAAAACATTATATGTAAATTATTTCATTTATTACATCTTCATGCAAATAAACAATGAATATTGTCTGTCTCATATAAGATGGTGAAATTTTGACAGTTCAATGAAAGTAGCACCAAATGTTTACTTTTCGTTTATGTATCCTTTCGCCATCAGCTGGTGCGTCAAGTGGAGGCTGTATTTTTATCAACATGCTGTCAGCTAATCCACTTGCCATTGTACTGTAATGCTAAACAAACCTTAAGGTATTTATGGACTGACATTTGTCTAAAATATTTGTAGGTTATAAAAGTAAAAATATAAAACCTTGCAAAAAATTAAATATTTGCTCACTCTTTTTAATATATTCCAGACAGCGAATTTGGGTTTACATTTGCGAGACGGTAATTGTAGTTCTTATCACACTTTGGACGTTACAACTAATATGTTAAGAAATTTTAAAAAAATAATTTTGGGAACCATTTGCCAACTCACCAACAACTTTGCAAAGCAGGCGGCAGAACAACATGGTGTGTAATGAATGTAGACGTAACAATTACCGGCCAAAAGGAAATTACTAGTAAACAAAATCGCTGTACATGGAAATACAGGTTACTTCACAAATTATACAGAGCTCGTGGAAAAATAAAATCATTGGTCTATGTTTGTAAATTTGTTATTTTACACAAGAAATCTATATTTTTCTGGCTGGTTAGTGCTTCGGGAGAGAGAGAGATGGCGCGCATGGCATGGCAGGTAGCGCTTTTGTGAGCCGAATGCTTTTCTCAACAGGTGGCATCACGTTGACATGCCTCGTGATCATGTCTTTTTAAAAGTTGACTTTTCTCCTATTACTGGCTTGAAACGTCACGAGTTTAAAATATATTTCATCAAATTATTAGAAAAAATTATTCAACAATACCCTGCGTTATTTCTGTAGGATTTTGGAATTAAAATATGGATCTTTTAATGTGCATTTCATTTTGAACACCTATACAGTACTTCTTTAGCACGAAAAGTTTAGTTTGTAACACTTAAAACCGCTATTTTATGACCACGTAAAATAAAATGTATTAATTAATCTAATAACTTTTTATTATCCCCGTATTTTCTGGTTGTTTGATGTGCGTAGGCAGTGTACTCAGAATAATCAACGTAATATTAAATTTTGTTCGTTCATGCTTCAGCTGATACAGGATTTTGTAATGGCACGTTGTTTGTTTCATATACGTCAATTTGCCACTCACCGACTGTCAAAATCTCACCAACTTACATGAGACGGACAATAAGTGAGTCTTTACTTGGTAATAAATGAGTGTGGCCCGTCAAGCATAGCCATTATTTATAAGTAGTCTAATGGAAAAACTAACTAAACAAGCCCTAAAGATAAATGCATACTTGGGCTTAACAACAAAATAATTAACTTCTAAAATTAATTGTTAAAAAGTGTGCAACTAATTAATTTTTAAATGTTAATGGTTAAAATATCTGGTTGACAATTAAAACTAACGTTAGTTAACTTTGCATTTCCTTGGAGGCCAAAGATGATAACAAAAGATACGCAAATGCCATTAATATCTTGACAAACTTCTTAAAATTATGCAAGGTATTTTAAGGCAGACGAGTTGCACAGCACGATGTACAGATTGATGCACTGACGTTATCTGTTACCTATGTACAGAATCACAGACTATCATTAGTCACACGCAACTCAATTGTGAGGTAGGCGAGGTGCCACTGCCGCAGTCTAACGATACAATGTCTTGCTATGCAAATAGCACTGTTGATGGTTCTTGTGTGGCGTTCGGAGTAAGATTGTTTTAATAGTCACTGCACTGGTCTGGTTTTGTGCTAAGTTACATTATAAGAGTTTATTTTAGAAGTTGACGCATTCTGCGTCCCTATATTTTATTCGTCAGAACACATGCTCTGGCGAAGCTCGCAGGCGAACGACCGCAATAAGGATTAAGGGTTTGGCGGACGTGATGAGGAGGATGGCGCCAGGACGGCCCGGCGGAACGACCACGTGCGGAGGAAGGCGGATGCAGCTGCATCTTGCAGCTGCCGGGGACGCAGAGCCCACACCAGCGGCGGTGCCTGTCCCAGGCTAGCTACCGCCATAAAAATTGAGAGCTTTTGGCGGGCGTGCGGGGATTATAACGACACAATATCCGGAGGCATAAGTGCGCCGAACCAAAGAGGCCACCCAAGAGTTCCCGCACGTGCAGAACGGAACAATAAACTTCCAGGCCAGAATCAAGGGGCGACGCCAGGCCGACTGCGGACCACAGGAGCAGCGGCCACGTGTTTTACAACTCAGGGGGGACGCGGCAAGCACCCCGGCCACGTGCAGGGACTGTGCAAGTTGAATATGGCGATGGAGCCTACAAAACGACGGGAGAGCGGGAGGAACGGATCAGTCAGTCTAGGATCGAGCAGTCGGGCAGTCAGTTGAGAGACGTCAACGAGTCAGTCAGTCGGAGGACCTGAAGTGAGGCGTCCGGATCGAGAATGCATCACGACGTCGACCTCAGTCGGAGGCCGTCAAACGGGACGTGCGACGGGAAGAGTCCGAGAAAACGCGGCAGTCGGCCGACGGGAATCGAGGAGGGCGGAGCGAATCCGGGAGAAGACAACGGCAGCCGGCCGTCGTCAGTCGGAGAGTGCTGAGTGGACCCGAGAGGAGGAGCTTCGAGACCAGGCGTCGAGACGCCCACCAAGTGCCGGAGCAGTCCCAAGTCGCCAGCCGAGAGAAGACAGCGCCTCAAGCCAGATAAGTAGAGTCATCCAGCAAGTGTGAAGAATCTTCCCCCCCCCTCTCCACGACGCGAATCGCCGCGCCAAACATTACGGAGCCGACGTATAAAAGGGAAGGAGAGTGTTGTCTCGTGTGTACATGTATGAGTGGCCCTGTTAAGCGTTAATAAAACTGATTTATTGGTAACCTAAAAACGAGGTGAATTTATTAGTAAATTGGACCTAGAGACAATAGTGTCGACGTATTCCTACGCCCTAACACGGAGGGCCAGCATCAATCGCTAGCGTCTCGCGCCGAGAGCAGATTCAATACCTACTTATAAACCACAGCATTGGGCAGGTATCAAAGTTTTATTTAAAATAGTTTTGTAGAAGATTGTTAACTCATAATTTTGATAAGTAGGCCTATCTGATTCAGCAACTTGCAACAAATTTTTCGTAATTGTATTTTTCTGGAACTGTAAATTGTATTTTTTTTAAATAAACATTGAGAAACCCTTTTTCAGACTTTATTTTAACTGTAAAAAATTCCTTAGTTGTTTAATTTTTAACTTTTATTAGTTACTTTTGTTTTGCCTTAAAATGTCAGTTGATTTGCACGGATTTCTACTTCTAAGAGGGATGGAAGGTGTAGGTAAGGTGAAGAAGGATAGAGCAGAACCTTCAAACACGCACACACAAGCAAAAATGTTCATATAAGCTGTCAGGAAAATATAGCTTACATTAGAACTGGCAGACACTGGACTAGAATAGGCAGTGTCTGCACTGTATTGTGCCTTAACAATTAGTGCACCTTTGTGCATTTATACTGAAACAAAAAGGTACTTGGAAGATATAGCGTTGAATTCAATCACATGGAAAATAAATTCTAGTAACTTAAACTTGATGGAAGCAGAAGCGGCAGATGGTAAATATGTGACAGGTTCTTATGCAAGGATTAAGAACTTTGCTTTATCGTGTTAGGAAGTTGAGCCGCTCTTCCACGGCTCGTGTCGTGACTACGGCCATCAAGTTCACTCCTTGCATGATTGGTATTTTGAATACATTACACTATATGTTGTACAATAAGTAATTAATAGCCTAGAGAATGACGCCACTCTTATTACTTAAAATAATCAGGTTGTCACATATGCTCCACCCATGTGGTCACAAACACATATGTATGTATAATACATGGCTGTTATGTGAGAGTACGTTTTGCATTCATGTACGTGTAAATTCAACATTTTATGCTAATTTTATATACAAATACCTCACTGATAACAGATGTGATTATCACAAACACGAAAAGACTGGAGTCTTGTAATAGACCTTGGGGCAGAATGCGAAGTGAAGATTGGCCTTGATGGAGTCCCTGGCTGCCAGAGGCTTTGTGGGGTGCTCTGCAGGCAAATAGTTGCCATGACCTTCCCTGAACACGTCATTCGCACAAGAGACTCGACAAAAAATAGGAAGCAACAGTGGACTGTGCAGAGAAGGAAGGTGGATGTCAGCCATTATCCTTATTCCATTGGTTACCAACTTGTAGCCAGGTCAGCTAGTATATTATTTCCATCTTCTTTTGTCTCTTACCGTTCCATCCTCACTCTCCCTTAACCTGGCCCTCTTTCCTGGAACGTGATACAAGACGTGATGTACAACACTAGCCTCTCGTGCTGTGGCACTCGCAGCTCTACAATGAGGATGCCGAGACAACGGCAGTCTGTTGAAAGCCAGATCAGACACAGCTAGTAAACAGACGAGCAAGGTTGACTGAGAGCGTTGACAGAGTAGTCGTCACGACTACACTGTGGAGTTGACCAGTTAGCTCCAAGCCACACAACCACCCAGCTCTAGCAAAGGCACCCCTCACACTGAGACCACAACAGTCAAGAGAAGTAAACAACTGGAAAGGCGTCCCCCCCATGTTAAAGACCATACAGACAGGGTCGTGCCCTGATTAATTATACTTCTCCATCTTAGGAAAAAGTTCTGAATTGCTGCTTACAGAGCACTAACACACTAAAGTTAACTTTTTTTCTTCCTGGAAACGTGACATCCTAGCAGAAGAGTGGAATGGGNAACACACTAAAGTTAACTTTTTTTCTTCCTGGAAACGTGACATCCTAGCAGAAGAGTGGAATGGGTTGTGGAGTAGGCTGTTTGGAGTACTCCCATGTCACTCTGTGATCAGTCAAATGCTCTCTGCACAACCCAGCTGCAGGCAGTTGATGCACTCGTGTCTGGGCTACACATACCACTCACTAACGCGAGTACTCCATGTCACTCTGTGGTCAGTCAAATGCTCTCTGCACAACCCAGCTGCCGGCAGTTGATGCACTCGTGTCTGGGTTACACGTACCACTCACTAACGCAAGTACTCCCATGTCACTCTGTGATCAGTCAAATGCTCCCTGCACAACCCAGCTGCCGGCAGTTGCACTAGTGTCTGGGTTACACGTACCACTCACTAACGCAAGTACTCCCATGTCACTCTGTGATCAGTCAAATGCTCTCTGCACAACCCAGCTGCCGGCAGTTGATGCACTCGTGTCTGGGTTACACGTACCACTCACTAACGCAAGTACTCCCATGTCACTCTGTGATCAGTCAAATGCTCCCTGCACAACCCAGCTGCCGGCAGTTGCACTAGTGTCTGGGTTACACGTACCACTCACTAACGCAAGTACTCCCATGTCACTCTGTGATCAGTCAAATGCTCTCTGCACAACCCAGCTGCCGGCAGTTGATGCACTCGTGTCTGGGTTACACGTACCACTCACTAACGCAAGTACTCCCATGTCACTCTGTGATCAGTCAAATGCTCCCTGCACAACCCAGCTGCCGGCAGTTGATGCACTCGTGTCTGGGTTACACGTACCACTCACTAACGCAAGTACTCCCATGTCACTCTGTGATCAGTCAAATGCTCCCTGCACAACCCAGCTGCCGGCAGTTGCACTAGTGTCTGGGTTACACGTACCACTCACTAACGCAAGTACTCCCATGTCACTCTGTGATCAGTCAAATGCTCCCTGCACAACCCAGCTGCCGGCAGTTGCACTAGTGTCTGGGTTACACGTACCACTCACTAACGCAAGTACTCCCATGTCACTCTGTGATCAGTCAAATGCTCCCTGCACAACCCAGCTGCCGGCAGTTGATGCACTCGTGTCTGGGTTACACGTACCACTCACTAACGCAAGTACTCCCATGTCACTCTGTGATCAGTCAAATGCTCCCTGCACAACCCAGCTGCCGGCAGTTGCACTAGTGTCTGGGTTACACGTACCACTCACTAACGCAAGTACTCCCATGTCACTCTGTGATCAGTCAAATGCTCCCTGCACAACCCAGCTGCCGGCAGTTGCACTAGTGTCTGGGTTACACGTACCACTCACTAACGCAAGTACTCCCATGTCACTCTGTGATCAGTCAAATGCTCCCTGCACAACCCAGCTGCCGGCAGTTGCACTAGTGTCTGGGTTACACGTACCACTCACTAACGCAAGTACTCCCATGTCACTCTGTGATCAGTCAAATGCTCCCTGCACAACCCAGCTGCCGGCAGTTGCACTAGTGTCTGGGTTACACGTACCACTCACTAACGCAAGTACTCCCATGTCACTCTGTGATCAGTCAAATGCTCCCTGCACAACCCAGCTGCCGGCAGTTGATGCACTCGTGTCTGGGTTACACGTACCGCTCACTAATGCACTTTGAAGGCTGATGTGCTCAGCTACTAGGAGGCGTGCACTGCACTTCATCCTTGAACAAGAGTACAGCCCGGGTCGAAACATACTTTCCATTTAATTTTCTACATAAATAGATGATGAATAAATATAGTTTTCTGAGGACAATTCTGTTCACGTCTCAGCAGGCAAATGTGCAATTACTTGTGTTGCGATTGCTGAGTCCAGTCCCTTCAACTTATCAAATATATGTATTTTGGCACAACAAACTTCCCCGCGCAGGAATTTGAAAAATAATTTCAGATTAATTTGTAATTTAGAGCATAATAAGTAATTCCTGAAGGCAACTGATCAATTTGTGATTATGTATATGTTAAAGAGTGAATTCTAGTTGATCCATAAAAAATTTCAATTACATCTGAGGATAAAGGCATTAGATTTTATTAGCTGTCTAACAAATTGCAAATCTACAAAACTACAAAGCCCTGCTCACTCTACCACCTAGTGGCATACGTCAATACAGTGGGTACTCTATGTACCGGAAACACACGTACCTAAAAACTGTATCCACCGACAATTTCACTGCTTCCGACCAATTCCTATATAAATATTGATAAAATTGCCAATTTTGATCGTTTATTGGATATTGCATTGATTGAAAAGTCTTCTGTTTCTGTAACTTGAGATTTTATTTAAACAATGGTTTTTGAGTTGGTTGTTTAGGCAAACGTCTAATAACTGGGAGGTGAAATACGTTAAGCGTGCCGCCAGTTATCATCACATGGATGCAGTGTCTCCAGTTCAGTCCACGGAGTTGGGCAGACCGGTGCAACCTTGCTCCGTTCCCTTACACATCTGATGCGAGGGATAGCAGTTACCTAGCAACTAGCGACGCATCCTCACGTTCTCTCTCCTCTCTGTGTTTCTCTCAGCCACGCACCTTTTTCCTAAACTTACATGCTTGTTAGAGGAGAAGTTATCTAGCAAAAAAAAATGTGTGTGTGTCTTTCCCTTTCAGCCACACGTGCATGCTTCCACCCCTTACACATCTGGTGAGAAGGGAATTGGGTAGAGTATATTAAGTATTAATTAAACTTATCATGTGATCTCAGTTCAGTTTAACAACACACTGTTATTCTGTCAAATGCACTGCACCACTGAGTGGCCCAAGTATGACCTTGAATGCAGTCGTGGTAGTCCGGATTATGCAACTGTGATTTGCTAAGACACACATTTCCAACTCTATCCAAGATCACAGACATTTTATCAAGTTTATTCATCACTCAAAACTGTTGCACCTATAATCAATGTGGTATTTCAAGGAAAATGTTAAGCAATAAATTTGAAACAGTAATTATTTTTTGCAAAACTGTTTTCTTTTGCATTTAAAGGTAATTTTTTTCGTAAAGTTTCTGTTTAATTGTTTCTGGCATAAAATCAACACAAATTTTAAAACAAATATTAATTAAAATCAATAGACATCTTCCTAATAAAATGAAATAGTAGCATATACTTGACCTTTTCTTGTTGGCAAAAATAGTTTCAGCTTTGAGCAACTTGTATTGCCTAGCGTGAAGTTCATTCTCAGTGACTTCTGGAGGATTTGAATTGCGCAGCGTAACTAGTGACAGGCATAAGTGTATGGGAAAATCAGAGGATAAATAAATACAGCGGAACTGCGTTATTGCGAGTAACGCCTATAGCGTCACTTCCAATATTGCCATAGTTTTTTATTGCACCTCATTTGCCCTATCATTTAAAATGTACTTAATTTTGTTTATAACGCAAATCTGTCAATGAAGCCTTTCGCTATAGCAATACAAACATTTGTAAACTCGTATTTTTAAAATGTTTAAACACGTCGTATTGCAAGTGACATCCATCCATTTGTCATGCCCGAGCCAGCCTTTGTTAGTCTGTGGCATGGAGAAGCGTGGTAAGAGGATCGTGAGAAGATGTGCGTGTGGGTGATGTACAGAGGGATAAGGAAGAGGGTATGATAGAAGAGGGGAGAGGTACGAATGGGAGTAGAGCTAGTATGCTGGATATAGAATAGTAGGCGGCGGAGGGGAATGGTAGGTACTATTGAATGTAGTAGGGGCGGCGAGATGCTAGCAGCCTACCGCTCCTTTTACGTTGTGGAGGTAGGAAAACTGCCGCTTGCAAGGTCATCGCATCGCCACGTGCCAGGAGTGTAAGGGGTAAATCATGATAACGTCTAACTGTTGCTAGACAATGCTACATTGTTTATCATACCTTATTTACTCACGTATAGTACGCACCATGATTTTTGCAACATGTACAAGGAAGAAATTTTTTTTTAATAAAATTGCACCAACCCTTTGTGGCACCTTGTTAGTATGTAACAAATTATTCTTATTTTACATTAATGTGTGGTGATTGTGATTATGTTTGGAAAATACTTTAATTAAATAACTCACGGCGCTAAAGCCAAAACATTGTGGCATGCTGGTACCCTACTGTCCTTGAAAGAAGAACGTCAACAACTACTGTGGGGGGCCGGCTTCCTTTTTCTTTTTGCTTCTTGTATGCAGTGATTGCTGGGTTTTTTTTTTTGGCCGTGCTGGAATGTCGCCCCTAAAAAAACGTGTTGCCTCTTCTCTTCTCCTCCCCTGAGAGGTTGGTTATCCTCTGCCATACACAGAAACAAAGAAGGCTTGGAGGAATTTATCGATCTGCAACTTGAATGGGAAAGGGAGTGGAGGGGAAACGTAAACATGTGGAAGCTCTGCTTTGCGGCGAGACAGGATGCAAGCTTTGAGGATGCACGCGACTGCCGTAGATGGTGGAATAGATAGGAGTGACGAAATACAGGAGAAGAAAGGAAACCGTCAGAGGGGCGAGAAACCGATTTCAAAGATGAGGGCGAAACAGGAGAAGAAGAGGTAGCGAGGAGAGTCGAGAAGGAGGAACGAGAGCCAGGAGGAGAAAGAGTATCGGGTAGAGGGGTGAGACAGGAGTCTAGGTTTGACCACGGTCAGAGGGAAGTAGGGAGGGAAGTTCAGGGATCTCCAGGCTTTGTGTATGTGAGAGAGAGAAAGAGACAAAGAGTGAAGTAGTGCGATGATTGGTAGGCAACTATCTCCCTCCCGCCGCCCCGCAAATTTGTAGGCGAGGAAGAAGAATGGAGGAGGAAGCAATGTCGCGTCTGCTCGTCGTTACATAATGTCGCTGCCAGACGTAGATTTTTTTGTACTAACTTGTTACTGCATACGCGTAGTTTGGCGTTCTTTAAACACAGGATCTACAAGGGCAAATACAATTTAAAAAATTACAGGGCACGGTAAATTTTGTTATAACGATAACTCGCTATAGCTATAATTTATTCTGCCATTGTCGACTATCGTTCGCGATTCCACTGTAAATTTAATAGCCGTATTTATTCATGTCTCAAAATCGCATGATTTAAAAAAATGTAATATTATTAATTACTTTAAAAGGTAGACATTTGCTATGCATGCAATATTAGTGTAGATATGCTTCCTGGATTGAGTAACCTTCAGCTTGACATGCCACGAGCAACGTCTATAACACGCTCTAACCTTAGCCACTGCCACCTCCCAAGAGGAGCGTTAGGCCGTCCACGCCATAGGTGCTTCCCCCAGCTGTGATGCCCAGGAATCTGCATACGGGCCAACTGCTGCAGCCTGCTAGACGGCAACCCGCATCCACCCCTCCAGCCACTTGCCGCATAGGGACTCTCTGCCCAGCACACGGCCGCCTTCGCCATCTTCACTGCTCTCTCCCCCCTCCATCCACACCGGCCCTGTGTTTCGCGTATAATATAAATAGGAACACCACTGTCCTTAGTTCAGGACTTGAATAACACAGTTCTTGTGCAGGACATCATTATGTCCAAACGTGCAACAAAGCACTTCAACATCTACTTAGCTACGCTTTTCCTCACCTCTCTCAATAGCACCTTGCTATTCCCTGCACTTGAATCTGAGTACCGACAGTCTGGGGCTACTCTCGCCACACAGCAACAGTGTCTTCCAAGACTATCCCAAACCTTTTGTTGGCAACCTAGGTTCCGACCTTCAGGCACCAATCAGGGTACAGGTTGGGTATGTTTTATTTAACATACATGTTCCAAGTTGGCTCTGTTGTCACTCTCAGACTGCTTGCTTCTCACTATGTTTCCAGCGACCTCCTCCTTCAACATAGTTCTCCACTGACACTCTTCCAGGAGTGGGAACGTGCAGCCCCTTCCTCGTTCCTCTTGCCATTCTGACATATTCAATGGTGCTTTGTCTTCACGTGTTGCTTGGAAGTTACGATGACTTCCCTCTCTGCTGCATAACATAGGAGCATCACCGAACACTGTTGTTGTTCCTTTGTGTAGAGTGCTCGGGTCTGCCGGCAGTATCCTGCCCAGACACTGTACTCGCAGGAGGCAGATAGTAGGCAATCCCTAGGGACACAGAACGCGAACCTTCCAAGGGGACTTACAGTTCAAGGTGACGTCTCGCCCTCTCCGATAACCGAAGAACAGGGAGGGAAGCCACTGCCCTCCACGAAGCTCTTCCACCAACAGTAGGTTCCCCCCTTAGTTGCTTATGTGAAGCCATGCCCCCTCCTACTGTACACCTCTATGACTCACCTCTCTCCTGTCTCCTGTCTTTAAGCCTCGCCATCAAGCCGGATGTGGGAAAGTGGCCAAACAGGCTCTGGCCCTGGTTGGAGGCATAGGACCAGTAGGGTGTACTCGTGGGAAAGGGAAGCCGCTGCACATCGGAGGGGAGCCACTACCAGTACTTCAGAAGAGCGCACAGACACCTACCACCTCCTGTGGCACGTTCTCCGGCCACTTCCCCCTACACCATCCAAGGAGTTCACAGACAGCAAACGGGTCCCGCCTACGGGGAGAGTAGTGGAGTTACAAACCCGGTATTCCACTGCAACCAGCTTCACTCCTACAAGGATTCACACACGCCCTGCTTTGAGAGCAGTGCTCTACCCCACGCCCAGAGGGTGATTATCAAGCTGTCAAGAGCTCCGACTCCTTCCTCCGCCATTGTCAGCCGACCATGAGAGGAGGAGGATTGAAAAAAAAGAAAAAGACAGCTCCTCGCAACCATGTGCATGGAACAACAAATACACAAAAACCCAACTGGCAGTGGTTGTTGAACCATATTTCCTCCGAAACAGTCTAGCATTAGTTACCTGTGGCCAGACTTTATCTCATGTTATTCAGCCGTCAATAATTGAAGCTTGATTTTTCAGTTAAAGAATTTTGGAATGTGCATTATATGCTGGTAAAATAATTCAAAGAAAGGATTAAAAGTAATCATAAACTGTCGAGAAATGCTTGAAGGAGGATAAAATGTAGCGGAACTGTCTGTTATCCCTCTCGTTTTCCTCTCCCTTCGCTATCTCTTGATGACCCCTTCTGATCCTTCTTCCACCCCACCCCTGGAACACACACTGTGAGTGATCACTATTTTTGTCCTTTTCTACATTCCTGTTGCCAGAGTTTTTCATCAGCGCTTGCTTCAGCAATACACAGGCAAAATGTTATGTAAGAAAATAGAAACCTACATTGGCTCAGCGATTTGATGTGGTAGAAACTACAGTCAGTGGAAAATGGAAGCAACTGGAAAAGTTGATTTTTGTGTCTGGACTCAGTTGGAAAGAGGGAAGGAGTAGCACTACTTTTCTTTTCCGGATGTGTATTGTCATATTCCAGCATACCACTCCATGAAAGAGAAATAGAAAACAGCCGAGCCCACGTCAGCCACTGGCATTCTTTTAATGACCTTCGTGTTACAGTGGGACAGTGCACCACATGCAAATATAATGAAAGAATAATTTCTCACATATTTAACAAGACACCACAAATTGATGCAGTTGTATTCAAGAATTAAATGTTTTTTTTATGTATATACATGAATATATACAGTATTTTTTAATTTTCTGACATAGTCTTTGCGTTGTACTTTTGCTTACTTCCACTCATATTATTTCAAATGTAAAAAAAAACAATAATAAAAAACCATATCATTACATGAAAATCTATTTTTGACACAAACTTTTGTACCTCTCATTCTTTCATTTTCCCAGTAAACAGCAAGTTTGAGTAAAACAAAGGAGCAGAGGATAAAGAAGACAAGAAAGGACACTGCGGGAGTTCTTTGTCTGCGGACTGGAGGAGGTGGGAGGAGCGACACCGTTGTTCAGCGCAGCCGCTGCCTGGCCGCCGGTGCGCGCGAGGCCGCCGCCGGCCTGATGCACAGTAACGCAGCCACTCCAGAGACTGTTTCTTATATGACAAGAATATAATCAATGCATCATTTATAAATTATCTGAATTTTATATACGTTTTGAGGAAATTTTACTTTGAATTACATATTGTGCAGCATTTCAAATTAATCGAACTCCAAAGCATGTAAAATACCATTCTTATGTTTGGGGACTAACAACAACTTCGATTTACATAGAATTTTGAATTAACCAAGTTTGAATTATGTGGTTTTACTGTAGCACAGTGATCGACAAAAGTGTCGCAATCATTTGTGGCCATAATATATGCCCAAACTTATTTTTCCACCCATTTCCCTCAAATTTTCTTTTCTCCAACTAAATTTTTTATGGTTCCTGAGAAAAGGGTTGTTGCATTGAAAGGGTCACTATTCCCGCAATCACAAAATTGAGAGTTGACTGTATTTTTAAATATACAGACATAAAAACTGACTACAAGTAAAATTGCATATATTACCTTTCACGACAAATCTGTCAATGCCAGTGTGCGAAACAAATTATTTCCATAAGATTATTAAATTTCCAACCAGTTAGAGAACAAATAATGATACTGAACAATTTCTAAGTGGAGTCCACTTAGAAGCTGATAATGAACTGCACTGAGAGTAATCATCGCACTCGCTGAACACCAAGCACTTGTTAGTTTGTAGAGACAGCAACTACATGTGAGCAGCAAGCACGCAGTTCACTGAATGTCTCACCCATCCACACTCACATCAACGTCCTTGGCTTGCAGTTGCTGCAGCTGCTGCCGAGAACTCGCTACCGTCTCTTGAAGGCTGGTGTTCCTCGTCTTCTGGTCGGCAAGCTGCAACAACGTGTCCCCCTCATTACACTTCTCTATCTACGTTTCAACAGTCTTTTAGACACAACAAATGCAGACAATCTTGCATTTCACAAATCAGTAAATACCTCCATGTTTAAGATGATAGCTTTACAGTGCCGATTTTATTGGAGGACACACTTTAAATGGCATTTACCACACCATGAACTAACGAACAAGGAACTTACGATACTGTCAGCAATGTAACATGTAACAAGATAACACTGCACCTCATTGGCTGTAACAGCACTTCATCACAGCAACAAGTTATAATTGCGCCTAAATTCCTCGTTAGCTCGGCTTCCTAACCTCCAGTCATCACAGACATACAACCAGTTTAGTCAACTGAATGCTTTTGTAAGTCTGGCCAAGTTATTTCCGCCAACAGTGCATTCTTCCTTAGCCTTAGACATAATCACTGCCTGCAATTAGTACATCCGGGAATCAATCAGGTGGCATTTCACTCTATATAAAATAAAACAAGAAGTTGAAGTTATCAATATAACTAATAAGCCTACTTTCCTTTACTTGAATTCAAATAATTTTGATGAGGTTATTACAGTTGACTCCCTATCTACCGTTTTATAGGAGACTGAAAACATTTCTATACATGCAGAATTTCTATAGACGAGGGTTTTGATATGTACATCAATAAAATACAACTGCTAACCTTATTAGACTTCATATTGAGTACAATGACAGCTGTACATTATCTGTGAATAGAATTTAACTAGTGAACATAATAAAAATGGGAATTTTTTAGAAAGTATAATTGTAAATAATACATTAAAAAACATTTCACCGCAACTCGTTTGGATAAAGAATATAATATCTCAAAACACCATATATAAATTATTTTAATCTGACACTGAAAGCAAGCCTATTTAAAACTTTTACATCCTTTGAAAATGAAAATAATATGACACGGAATGCAAGCCCAATCTTGAATGTCCCGCGCACACTCAATCAGCTGAGAACGCATGGAGAGATTATCAACCAGCAGTGTGTTCACGGAGGGCGAGATGAAGAAGGGGAAGTGGGGGAAGGAGAGGAGCGATGCACCCTTCCCCTCCACTACATGTTGGCAACACCTTGCGCACCTGGCAAATGTCTGTCTTTTATAAATAATTAATTACATTTCACTGTAAAAAAAACTTGTAATTTTGAGACAGAAATAAGTAAATAAGGTGATTCAGATTAACTTTTTCACTGTCTTCAATAATTAATCATTCAAAACCATGTCCTCTGATATTCCTGTGCACTTGAAACTGTCGCACTCGGGCTTGGGGCTTACCCACTATTACACAACATAAGGTGTCGAATAGGCTCTTACAGGACACCATTATTCAAACAACGCGTGTCTATCAAAATAAATTAATTCAAATTTTCCAGCAGGAAGTTACTGAAAGTTAACTTTATGCTTGGTAATGCAAGTCGCTCGATGTTCAAACCATTTTTGGCGACAAGGAGAGGTCAAGTATATGCTTCCGGGCATACCATTTTATTCACGAAGATACTGTCTATTGAGTTAAATTAATATTTTGTTTTAAAATCGTGTTGATTTTATGCCAGATTCAATTAAACACCAACTTTACGGGAAAAAAAGACCTTTAATCACAAAAAAAAACCATCTTTGCAAATAATAACAAGTGTGCGAGTCACTTAAATCATGTACCACTACTTGTGTGCAGAATTTGGTGGAAATAGCTTGACCAGTTCTCGAGATACAGCATAAATACATACATTGTTTCTCATATGGTGCTATTATACAAAACATCCTAAAACAAACTCTGTACAGGCATATCTGATGCTTCTAATAGATACTGAAATATGTCAAATTATTTAATGAATTGGTAAACTTATCAAAATTATCTATACTGCATCCATACTGTAAATAAAGCCAGACACACTTTAAACATGGCCTACGGTAGAACTACTAGTGTGAAAAGTTCAGTGGGAATCGGTTGATTGGTCCCGCACATATGATAAAAAAGGTCCAGTTTCTCATGTGATGGTATCTTCATTACTGGAGAACAAAAGAGAGATTTATTGGCACATGTGGCATACTGACATAAAATATTAACATTGCTGTGATTTTGAAAATATGTGACTACCTCCTTAAGTATTTAAATTGACTACAAAAGCATAACTTGTCACCTGAATTTGGTGGGTNCAAAATTATCTATACTGCATCCATACTGTAAATAAAGCCAGACACACTTTAAACATGGCCTACGGTAGAACTACTAGCGAGAAAAGTTCAGTGGGAATCGGTTGATTGGTCCTGCACATATGATAAAAAAACTCCAGTTTCTCATGTGATGGTTTATCTTCATTACTGGAGAACAAAAGAGATTTATTGGCACATTCTATGTTTGCTATACATATTGTTACATATTAAGTCAGTGGAAATTGTTTGGGACATGTGGCATACTGACATAAAATATTAACATTGCTGTGATTTTGATAATATGTGACTACCTCCTTAAGTATTTAAATTGACTACAAAAGCATAACTTGTCACCTGAATTTGGTGGGTATCAGTTAGCTTTCCCAAGATAGGACACAAAAACTAAATTTTTCACATGGTGCTATCTTCCAAAATGGCGAACAAATGAGTTTATGTATCTGCTCATTTGATGCTTGCATGTAGAGTCAGCATACAAAGTTAGGTTGAAATTGGTTGCATTGTTTCGTAGATATAGTGTGCTATGCTCATGTTATTTTGAAAATAAGCACCTGGCCCTCTTAAAGCATAGCCTATCACAATCACAGCATTACTTGTTTGCCAAATTTGGAAGGAATTAGTTGATTGTTTCCCAAAATGCAACAAAACTTTACTTATTCATCTTAATTATATATATTTTAATTAACTAGAACTTTAATATAATATTGTCACCCATGTTAGGTTGACTTATGTCTATTTATTTTAATAACAGCACTACGTGTTACAATACTTAACGATGGATTATTAACAGCATGATATAACGGTGATTGTTTGACACTAAGACTTTTTTTATTCGTAATAATTACATCTCTTTGAATTTATTCAAGAAAACCCACTATTCACATTCAAAAGGTATTTTGTGTTTCTCTCTTTTTATTTGAAGTACTTACATAACAAAAGAAAATAATATAACATGTGTGTAAAAATAATTATATTTGGAGCCTGCCTGCTACATCTTCAGTGGTGGGACGAGTTAAAACTTGAACGTTAAGTTGGCACGACTGATGACATGGCTTGTTATTGTTGGTGCTAGCTGTTAGGAGTACCTTTCCCACCCCTCCCTCCTCGTGTGTGAAACTCAAAATTACATTATAAATACTGTATTTGCTGTGTTTTAAACTATTTCCATGAGTTACAAAGTTGTGTTTCTAATGTCGACGTTGTAGTGAAGACTTATGTAGTTCAGCGAGTGTCATGTCAATTGCAAAATTTATGTGCGTGCATACGAAATAGCATTGACCCAAGGAGTAGCCTTTGGTTTCATACGTTAGAGCGAAAACTGCAGTAACGACGTTTACATCTTTTAACCGTGAACACCTATTTCGACTGTAGCAATTTTTTAAAGGTCGCGTATGTATGTGTATATCACAACTTTGTAACGTTTCCCTGCAGGTTTGAAACACAATGAATTAAGTTTGCCTTGGCATAGGTATCTGTGATTTGAACATTTGCATGGCTCAACAAATTGAATAAAAAGCTGAATTCCAGTCAGTAAAACTCATAAAATACTAACGAAATAAAACTGACGTATTCTGTACAAATTAATTGACATGTGTATTTCTGGGAATATTTAATACTGCACATATATCAGTACAGAAATTTTCTTGAAGCACACGGGCGGGTAACCAATTTTTATTTCCAGGACATAAAATACGGTCAACTCCCATGCTACGTACAGTACAAATGAAAGACTGCATTCTTGTTCAGTGTTTTCGCATTGGGGTTACGAACCTGCATGAAGTGCCATCTTATCCTTTAGATGTCCGACTCCTGCTTCAACATTACAGCTCAGATTTGCAGGACCGCAAATTATGGTAGATTTATTTATTAATTATGACCATATAAATAGAAATTTGCAATTCTGCTGTTCAAACGCATGTGCACCATTTAAAATTTACATTTATAATTTCCACATTATTAGCACGAAACATACCATAATATGTTCCATATGTTTTAACACAATAAAGAACAAAATGAATATATCACGTCCGACAATAATAATAATTATTGGTTTTATTACTCCATGCACAGTTATTTCAAGTCTGTAATAAATAAACCATGCAAGTATTTACTTACATTTCAGTGTTGCTTTTATTTGTTTATAGGCTCGCATGGGGCTGCAAATAACAAACCGCAACACATCCAATACCATCTCAGGACATAGAGAATAAACTTTCAGAAATACGTTCCATGAGTTAAGGTTTAGTCATGGCTTTTTAATCGCCCAAGATGGTAACAAAAATGTAATGCCAAACTGAATGTTCTGGAATACAGGCCTTAAGACACAATGCAATTCGTAATTCACTCCCAAGAAAACTGTTGCCACAATCAACATTAAACTACAAGCAGTTAAAAGAAAAGATTTTTAGTCTCGCACGCACATACGCACGCACGCAGAAGGCAGACAGTAGAGCTGATTAGGGGAACTTGAGTGCGAGCATCCCCTCACCCTATTTGACAACCTGGGAGAGGAGACACGTGCTGTGTGGGCAGTGCATCACGGGGGATGCACTGCCCACACAGGAATCTGCTTCCTTTTAGGAACCTCCTCGATTCACAATCTCTACAGGACACCTCTTGAACCTCTCTGTCCAACTTTTCTGTATGTTGTGCCATCGGGCTGGGCGGTACAAGGCAGCCAAGCAGGCCTTAGTGTAGCCACGGAAGCTGTGAGGTCTGATCCTAGGCGCAGCACCGTCCATGTTACTACACAAGGGAGCAGAGCAAGCAGACTACAAAGCACCACGTTGGTTATCCCTGTAATGAGGACCTCAGGGGGAGAAAGAGAGGATGGCCCCCCACCACACAGACTCCATCCAGCAAGCTCGTGCCTGACTGCTCATCAGCTCAACTCAAGGACAGCACTGCGCTTAACGTATTTCACACCCAGTTATCAGAGATGTGCATAAACAAAGAGTTTAAAGATGATCGTTGACACTCACCCTATTGGCATTTGTGGCTAGTGGGCGAAGACAAGGCACTTCCCACCCAGATTACACGAGTCACCGTTCTGACGGGGTTATCCTTGGGGCCTGTGGTAGTTGGTTTAGTGACCTCGATCACACTGCGCTGGGCCTTGGGAGGTGCACTAGCTACCATGGGTCGAGTTGGTACTCATGTCAGGGTGTAACCTGGTGTGAACTTAAGGCGTTTGACCACCTTGTCAGTATGAGCAGGCCGAGTGAAAGTGGTTGGTTTCTTGGGCGGAGTCGGTGGCAGCGGCGACACGGCACGTGGCACATGCCAGATCAGGCTCTGCGGTATCCTGTCTGTGCTGGCTGCCGACCCTCTCTGGCAAACAGCTTCCTCCTTATTTCAGGAGTCCACCCAGTTCGCACCCAGATCCGTACTCTCCAGGACTCCAACCAGGGCTAGCCCCTGCTCGGCTGCGGCCAGCCCTATGATAAGATATAAGGGGTGTGTCAGAACAGAGAGGTGGACAGTGAGTATTCTAAGGGCTAGGCACGGCNGGGGAGGCTGTTGGCTAGAGATGGCAGCCTGGACTACTGGCCTTCAGTCAAGTGGCTTGGCGAGCAGGACGACACTGGCAGAACCCAAGTACCTGACTGAAGTATCAGTAGCAGGATCGAGGCGTTCGTTCTCGTGTTTACTTGGCGAGCAGGACATCGCTGGTGGACCCAAGCATACACGAAGAAACAGGGCTTCTTGTCGGGGGTTGGCCTATCTTTCTCCAGCAAGACACCTGGTGAGTCGGACGTCGCTGGCGAACCCAGGAATATACTGGAGAAGGCAATAGTCCAAGGAAGGAACTGCTCTTGTGTTACCCAATAAGGCGGGCTTCCTACGCACATGACGAGACAGTTCTTCAGAGGGCTGAGGTCGGAAACGAAGGTTCCGGCTCGTGACTACTCCTGCAAGAATGTAAAAGGGTATGGTGACGAACCAGGAGTTAGCGGGAGCAAGGTAGAGAAATACAAAGTGCTGGGAGTGACAATGCAACCAAGTTTGGATTATGTCTGTTTATTGACTGGTCAGTAAACACACATAAACTAGCCTGTACCCTGACGAGGGCCTGAAGGGCCAATCCTAGGATGCCAACTGGTATGTTCCCAAGTCTCGGAAGACATGGCAGTGTCAAGCAGAGTAAGACTCTCGACAAGGCTACGTATAGCAGTGACGGCTAGATGTAGTTGGTAGACTCTCAGGCAGTGACGTTCTGCAGAGAATTGACGCAAAGTCGGTAGATGCTCAGGAAGAGTGATAGATTGCAACTGAACTGCGCTAAGACAGCTAGCTCGGTGGATGCTTGGGCAGAGTAACACAGTGCAACTGAACTGTGTGGAACAGCCTTTAACTGCAGACAGCTGGCTCTATATATACTCTGTGCACATGGCCAGTGTGGGGAGTGGGCTAGTTCCCCTTGCATGGCCGGAGGGGTAGAGAGAGTGGTGTCGTGGTGCACAGCAGGATGCATCAGCTGGGCTGAGCCAACTCTGGACTTCAAGGCGAGCTGTAGCATGTGCGGTGTAACGTCTCTTCTTTGGAGTGGACCGCGGCTGTGGCGAGGCTAGATCGTGTGAATGACGACACCCGTGGCGCATCATAGTTACGTGAATTCTTAAGTAATGTGAACAAAAATTGTTGAAACAATGCAACAATTACGATAAAAGTAAATCATTTAAAAATAATTTACATGTGAATTTTGCAGGGACCACTGAGAATTTCAGTGGATACCATTTTTCAGTACATGCATTTTCGTTACGTAGAGAATCCACTGTATGTAACGTAGTGATTGATCAGCACTAGATTAACAAATGCAAATATAAGAAGGAAAAAAAAGGATGATTTGCGAACTTACTGCAGCAGAAAGACTTTCGATCTTTTCTTCATTATGGACCATTTCTTTTTCCTGAAACAAAATTTAATAAAAATGCTAGCAGAAACATAGTTATTGTTAGCAAAAGACTACATATAGCTTCGTGAGATGAAACAGTTCACCATTTCTATCATACACAATGTAAGCCCATAAGATGAACATGCAGTGAAAATTAGACAACAGATAATGCAAGGTACGTAACAGTCCATTTCTACTTTAACCTCACCAATGCACACTTTTTACAAAAATATTTAATTATAAAAAAAATATATACCTGGTACATCCATTTTGCACACCCTATTTGTTCATTAGAGTGATTACATTTCACAATTATTTACACAAGTTTATAAGTTCCACCTTATAATTTACTTGCAGTAATTAACTTTCACATTGGGCCATTAAATAATTTAATTTGCGTAGAATGTATTCTATAATTACTATAGAATACATTCTACGCAAATATTATGTAGTACAAAATAACCTTGTTATTCAAATTTTACAAAATATTTAACAAAATTTTGCTTTAATTTTTAAATACCTATAAATAAAATATTATATGTACATAAATGAAATATGTATTATTGTTAAACAACAAAAATTAAAAAAAAAACTTTTATATAACTACCAACAGAATATGTTTCTCATAAAACTTTGTGGAAAACTTAATTATCTCCAAACTAAAGAACTCCAAATTTCAGATACAGTCGAACCTCAATATAATGCACATGTAAGTAACAAAAACAGCGATCTTAAGAAAAATATTTTCAGGGACTGTCAAAAAATTGCAAAAAATTAATGAAAAGAATAAAATATCTTTCCTAAAAGGGAATAAATTGCAATGAAAACCTATTAAAAATACATTCAATGAGCCACGGTAATATGTAATTTTTTCTCAGTAGGTACCCTTACACTATCAGCCAAAACATGAAAAACAAAAAAAAATTTTTGTTAAGTAAACTCCATTAGCAATTGTGGCTGCATTGACAGAGTTGAGCGTGCGCATGGCGTGCGTAGCGAGATAGACTTTGCACAACATATGTCGTGAAGGGCTCCTTCGTTCTTCACGCCCCTCCTCTTCACAAACCACTCTCCACTCCCTCATTGCGAGCGCATAGCTATCCTCCAATCATGCGTGCATAGCAACAGTGGCAGCCAGTAACAGCACGGCTTACAGATCTTCCCTTTTACTCCCATTAACACCTTTTATCTCGTGACCGTACCATATTCTTATGTATTTGTGCATGGTGTTTAGCTTCGTTATACGTTTTTCAATAGTGGTGTTATGACGTTGATTTTCCGCTTTTCTTATTGGATTTTGACTACAAATTGTGACTGGAATTGACTACATTGCTTATCGAAGACAGTTTATGTTATTTTTAATCGAATATAATATTATTTATGGTTTTAGATAGGGATGCAACAATTCCAGTTTTTTTCGATTCTTAATCTTGATGCAGATACCACTCTCGATTCTCAATTCCAAAAATTAAGATTCTTTTAGTCAGTACTAAATACTGTATAAGAGGGTGTAAAATTTAATTATTTAAACTAGGTCCACATTAGTAGTAGGCCTACTAACAAATAATATAACACAAGCAGTGGGAGCATATTCATATTATATATATTCCAAACAGTTTAAGAGGTATGAGATAATATTAAACATTCATTTTGTACTACCTTATTTTTATGTGAATGTTTAGGTTATGTAAATCGTAACTCGCTCATATCAACCAGTAATCGATACTTGCAACTTTTAGATGTCGCTCGCATATAAAACAAATTTAGTGTGCACGGTTTGCCGTAACTAATAGTGCAAGTTTGCAACAAATTTAGTTAATTTTCGCAATAAATACATAGTGTTAACGTTACATAATATATGACGTACAAAAATTTTTTAGCTTATGTAACGATCTTTGAAATCTGTGAATAAGCGGAAGAATCAAAACTTTCTCGGCAATATTTAATTCATCAAATCATAATTGTTTACGTAAAGAGTCTATACACAGCTTCTTGCACGAAACCAGACTTATATTTTAGTTGGAACAACACCTACAGACGTGAACAT
Organism: Clitarchus hookeri; assembly: GCA_002778355.1. NCBI lineage: Eukaryota > Metazoa > Arthropoda > Insecta > Phasmatodea > Phasmatidae > Clitarchus > Clitarchus hookeri. The sequence goes on along the minus strand of NQII01000134.1, from coordinate 1,131,575 downwards.
AAATTTTTCCCCAAAATATCCAGAAAAAATGATTTGCCACCCGACAAGAAAATCGTTATGAATTCCCCTAGTTTAGAATGTAACGAAACTTGCTAAAAACAAAACTACCAAATCGCGACCGAACTGAAGCTACTAAATACAAAGATACTAAATGGTAAATTTGAACACGGCCAGGACAGTTTTATTTTCAGATTATTACCGCATCTCATATTTTTACGCACAAAATAATTTTCCATGAGTGATTCAAATACTGGTATAAATCAAGTAATTTTCAACCGTTTTTGAGAGGTGATAGGTTATGTATTTGTAGTAATTGGTTTTTATTGCTTCAATTCTTGGACTTTCTATTCTCGATTATACGATTCTTTGAGAATCGAGGAATTGTGAAATAGTGTGTGTCATCCCTAGTTTTAGATATCAGTTTTGTGTTTTTTATTAATTGATGACTCGTTTACATTTTTTGGCTTTGACTTTGGATTTTGATTTCATGATATGAGTGCAAACCAGCATTACATTATACCAATACAACATAATACATAAATATGGTCCATACAGTATAAGAAGGCCACTTTCTGACAGTCAGTGAGTGGCAACTTCATGTATACGAAACAAACAAAGTGCCATTTACAAAATCCTGTATCAGCTGATGCACGAACGAACAAAAGTTAAAATTACGTTGGCTATTCTGAATGCACTGCCGATTCACATCAGAAAAGCAGAAAATACGCGGATAAGAAAGAGTTCTTAGATTTATTAATACATTTTATTTTACAAGGTCACAAAACAATGGTTGTTAGTGTTAAAAACTAAACTTTGTGATAATGTAATTATGTTTAGGTGATCAAAATGAAATGTACGATAGAACGATACGATGTGGAAAAGTTTTCTGAAGTTGTGCTAACTTCAGAAAGCTTTTTCACATCGTATCATCCCTCTCCAACCTCGCTTTCAACACGTCCATGATATTAATTCCAAAAGCATACAGAAATATTGCATAATATTGTTGAATTATTTTTTCTAGTAATTTAATGAAACGACACGAATTTTAAATATATTTCCAGCCCGTAATATAAGAACTATCAACTTTAAAAAAGCTGCTATCTGTTGATATAAAAAAAGAGATACTCAAAACTTCGCCGTGACGTGCTGCGCGCTATCTATCGGATATTTTGCGAGGTATTACCAGCCAGAAATGAACCGCTTTCCTGCGCGATATATAACGAATTTACAAACAGATGCCAATAGTTATATTTTTCCACGAGCTCTGCATAATTTTTAAAGTAACATATATTTCATGTACAACGATTTGGAGTACAAGTAATTTATATTCGGCCGGTAATCGTTCGTCTACATAAATTTTACGCGATACTGTTCTCTCGAAACCCATCTCCTTGTTTCCATAGAAAGTGAGACACACGTGAATAGTTTTTAAGCAATTCTAACGTTATTCCACGTCACATATTTCCAACTCAAATATATTAGCTATAACGTCCAAAGTGTGATAATATATACAATAGACTGTCTCACAAATGTTAACCATCATTTTTTAGTACACATGTATTAAATGTAGCTGAATGCTTGGTAGCAATGTGATATAGGCTGTTTCTCTGTAAAGTGAGCACTTTTGAAGCCATACTTACTTTTTCCTTTCAACCATATTTAATCCTTTAACCACTTTTTTAAAAATAAATATTGCCATGTCAGTAATAAACACAGTGTGTATGTCCCAAGCACTAGGAAGTTAACGTCGGAAGCTAAAATAAAATATATTTATTGGCTATTACGTATTCCAAATGAGATGGCTTTCAAAACTCCTCACTTTACTATGAATAGCCTATACCTATCCCGGCAGATCCCATACCATCAGGTTGCATATTTGTAAAAACTGGCTAGATTGTACAGAACAGGAGTTTATCTAATTTAAGGTCAACTGGATACTTTCGAAATCCACATTTACTGCCATAAACGCTTATAATATAAAGTAAGCACTGACTGTCATATCTACAGCAAGACACGGCATGTGCAACCATTTCCTCACTGGAGGTGCAGCAGTGTGCAGCCTACGTCATTCCACATCCTGCTAGTCTTCTGCACGAGATTTGGAGCACAAATGTTTCATGTGCTCACATCACAGAGGAACACACTGTTTATGGCTGCAACATGCACTGTTAAACACTCGCAGGTGTAATTTTTCATGTAGATGTAATTATACATAACAAAAAAAAATTGTCTAATGGGAATAACATTTAATGTATTCAGGAAATACCAAATAAAGTTAACGTACAGTATAATCATAAACATCTGAAAACACATGTGGTGGTATCTTAATCAGTAACATACTAGTGGTGCAAATCTAAAAGCTCTTTATACAGTTGGTATGATGTTATTAATGATAGTTCTTATTATTACAAACATCTTCCGCATTTTTGGAAATTCACCACTGCATCCACCGATGTGCACTGGACATTCGAAAACTAATGTTTTGGTCGAGTTCAGTTTAACTGATGTATCCACCGGTTCAACTAGCCTGAAACGTTGGTGGATGTGCGCCGAAACATCAACAGATGAATTTTCCAACACAACCTCGCAAACACATATGTAAATAAATAAAGCATTTGTGAACAGTAAAGTCAAAGAACGGCAAATGGCCACGTTTAATTGTAATGTAAAAAATTTGTGCCTTTAAATGTGACCAAACTTTGCAGAAAGATGTGATACTTAATTCTATTTGATAAAACAAGAGAATGTTTATTATTAAATACGTTAGCACAGTGTTTAATATGGGTTTCCTGTATTATAACGTTATTTTGCATGTATGTATCTATTCATTTGCATTTGTAACACAAATATATAAACAACCTGATGATCGGAAATTCTCTCAACCAGCGTACACCGGTACACACCAGAACATTCACCACTAGTGGCTCTATTGGTGAATTTCCAAAAACTTGGATTAATTCTTACATCTCTGTCGATCCTGCTTTCAAGGTCACAGATGACGGAGTCGTGCACCTTGGCCGTGTCCGCCATTAGCGCTATAATTTCCGACTGATTAGAAACCTGAACACAGAGAACATCAAAGGAAAATCGCACCACTGTACTACGTGATCAATGTACAACGTAAGTGTAACTACATGGCACTGAGCAACCTGGGAGAACTTTACTCACCTCCTTCTCAGCTGTACGCAGCCTCGACTGTGATACTTCCAGCTGCCGTTTCAGCTCGGCCACTTCCAACTGCAGTCTTGCAGTCTGACCAACAAACACAGCATTACCAAATGCACATCAACAACACTAACTTGACTACAAGAATTTGTTAAAGGATAGGTAGGTAGTCTAAATGTTTATACACCACTTGATATGCTAGAAATTAAATAAATATCATTTCTTTGCAGAACATTTACGTAATTATAACATTCCATTTTAATGTATTTCACTTTTCTCATTCCTAGATGATTAGTTTCATGTAATATACATTAAAGTCAAGTGCTAAAAGTTACTTCCATGTTGTTAAATGGCAGGCGTCACTATTTTTACTGTGCTAATGGCGTAGAGCAGTGGTTTCCTACTTTTTTGAATCCACGTCTCCCATGTCCAACAAAATCTTTTCCATGGCTCCCCTACGGGATCTCTGATAAAAATTAGCATTTTGACATTTGACTTAACATTTCTTTTATAATACATAAGTTGAATAAATTCTTTCAAAAAGGTTTTGAAAGATTAATTTGTAATGTACTTGTAATGCAATCGGACAAACTGTGGAAAAATTATACATCCGTACAAGAAAAACTATACCCTAAGTGCATTTGAAAACCATTACTAACAAGAAACCAATACATGCAATGTAAAACCTTTGACTTTTATCTGAAAAAGCATTTACCAAAATACTGCACTAGATTCAATGTCCACAACAAAAAAATTTGTACAGTACTAAAACCAAAAAGGAAGCAAATACAAGAAATAAAACTATGCCAATAAAGTTCAATTGACATCAGAAACTTTAGTGTGAAACCTGAGCTTGTTTGTTGTTGCACAGCTTGTCATGTCTTAGCACCAATTGAGATACAGCGACTCTCATTTCCTTCTCCACAAAGAGACTTGATCTGTACTTGGTATTTATGACGGCCACTGCAGAAAATCCACTCTCGCAGAGATATGAGGTTGCAAAAGGAATTAATATCTTCAGTGCTCTCCTGGTCAAGTCTACCAACACCTCTCTTACTGAGTACCAACATTTTGGCTATTCTATGGATGGGAAATTCGCTTTTAGTGAAGAATTCAATGAAACTTGTACGAGTTCTTCTGCTGCGCTGAATTCCGAAGGAGCATCGCTACTGAAAGGATTTTGGACGTACTGAAACCTGTCAGAATTTACAGAGAAGTATTTTATGAAATTAAAACTGAGTTCAGATAAGTGCCCCGTAATTATACAAACAATATCAGTTATAAAGTCTACTTCATTTTCTGTCACGAGCATGGGAAGTTGCGCATCTCCTCCATCATTTATTTTCCTCTTCCAAAGCAAAAGCTTCTTTTTGAAGGTCGAAACTTTGTCAACAAGATGAATAAAGTGAGTTTCATTTCCTTGCAGAGACTTATTCAGATAGTTCAACTTTTTTAATCTATCACATAAGTACGCAACTTTATACACAGAAAGTCAATGTCTAGAAAACACTTAGCACTGCCATGGTTTTCTTCTAGATAGGAATATAATTTCCGCTTCTGTTCAAAAAGTGCAACAATACATTTCCTCCAGACAGCCATCGAGTGCTACTATTAAATAAGAGGTGTATGCTCAGCCCTCATGTTGTGAAAAATTTTATTGAGAAGAGGCACTACTAAAAAAACTATGTTTTTAATATAATATGTCCAGTGCCACGATAAACACATTACTTTAATGTAAATACGGTACAGTTACAAAAAAAAGCCCTTTATTCGAGAAACAACCCGCGGCGCCCCAGGTGGCAATCAATGGCGCCGCGGTGCACAGGTTGAAAACCCCTGGTGTAAAGCGACGTCAAAGCGCACACAAATAGCATTCATGTTGTGTTTGTGGTCCCTCCATCAGGTTTACAAAGAGGGTACTGGCAAAATGCTTTCCAACTACAGAACTCAAAGCCACCTGCACGAACAGACTAACTGCACTGTGAATTCCACAAATACTTGAAGTTGTAATATTAGTTTCTCGCTGTGGGTTGGCAGAGCTTGAGTGAGCATTGTTAAAGGCCTCGCCTACTGTTCATGAGTTTTGGTTCACAGAAACTATTTTACAGTCAACTCTTGTTTCTACAACCTCGGGAATAGCAACCCTCTTGCAATAACAACCCCTTTCTGCGGAACCATGAAAAAAGATAATTAAAAAGGTTTTCTCAATAACGATACCTTCAAAATACCAACCCTTTTTCTGGGAAACATGAAAGGTGCAAGAATAAAGCGTTGACTGTACATTAAACTATCATTAATCTCAAACTTTTATTAACAGATGGCAGTCTCTTCTACCATGGTTTTTGAAATGAAATAAATATGTTTATTTTGTAACTTCAAGTGTTGTACATTCCTTGCACATCAACGAGCAACACCAAGCTACAAGGTCATGCACCTACAACTAACCTCATCTGATGTATGCTCCCCAGGCCGTTCATCTAGCTGCTTCCTCACATGTACATCTGAAACCTGCCGTAACAAGACACGATCACAGACGTGTGCAATCCTACAATTAAGTCACATATACATTGTTTCAACTTCACAAAAAACTGTACATTTACATAAATAAACAAGTCTAGTTAAGCATCAAACAAATCTGACATAATCAACAGTTGTTAGAAATATCCACTGGAATACAATGAACAGGATTCACACTTTCCTTCAGTTCAGCAATACCTTCTTGAAAAGTTGGTAACTGCTTGTGACACGTGCAGTCCTAACAATCTACCCCCAAGAACTAAAAGTACACAGTGCCAGGTATGTTACTGTCTCCTTGTTTTCCACATGCCAAGTTGGCCTTTAAAATTCATTTTTCACCCAACAAAAATGTTTCTAACCACTCTACAAAACCTTTGGCAAATAACACTTCCAATGTAACAGTTAATAATATTCTAAACTTTACTTTTCTGTCTCCTACAGAGAACGTGACAGTTTTGGGAACAGTAGAGGTTGACTTGTGTGGTGTGAAGTGTTGTCCATGTGAGGAAGGCATTGCCTCCCCATTCACCAGAAGCTGCAGGGGTCTTACAAGTCGACGTTGAGAGAAAGAGACAGCAGTCGAAGAGGGATCCCCACACTTGGGCTTTTATAACGAGACAGCACTACGAGCCATCACTGCTGTTTTCTGCTACGTCATGTGATCTAGACAAAGCCGTGACGTCGCACTATCCAGGGGTGTGCACAGAAATGTCAGAGGGCATTATTTCATCTGGTAGCGCGTCCATAGTCAGTACTGCATACATGAGGGGAGGGGGTGATGCTCACCAAAATTCTCTGCAGTAGCTAGAGTTTTCTGTTCCAAGTACCGTCTGTAGCTAATAAGCACACTTGGGCACAACTACTGTGCCAATACCTTCAGTTAATGTCTGATGTGTGCTTATATGATGAATGCATAGTGTGTGAATACATAATTTTCTTATAGGAATCACCACAAGCCAGAAGGACAGCTAAGTTTAATGACAACAGTTCTTCAAACCGTGTAGTTATGCAATGTGTTAGTTGCGTGGCACTCTGTAATGTTGTTTCATTACTCGTTACTTCACTATGGATTGAATTGTGCTTCTCAGAGGAAGGAAGTTCAGTTTGTGAAAATGTGGGAGTCTACCTAGTTTGAATGAGCGTCTACAGATTGTGTGAACAAGCTGCTCAGACGTGCAGTTAAGGAAGACTGGTGTTACACGAAAGACAGTGTTACACGAGCTATCATTCTATCCAGGTTTCACTCCCTCCAAACCCCAGAGGCCTGTCAGTCTCCTACCAGTACAATGCTGGTTCATTCCCACCAACATTACTGCCCTGCCTTGACAGATAAACAACAGAACATCATGACGACAGTCTCCCAAAATTAGCTGCAGTTGGAAAAGTATACAAACTATACAAGATTTCATGCCACAATCTGCATAGATGTCAGATAGATGTGGTATGTGGGGTAGGCCTGCTTCATTTTGATCATAAATGGGGCACATTTTTTCAAACTGCATATGAATGAACTATAAATTTAGGTTTGGACACCTGTTGAAACCACGAAAAAGATATGTATACTCTGAGTATACTGTAGAAATGCACTGTTACAACCCCTTTTATTATGACCACCTATGACCTTATTTTTTATGAACTGTAAAATGCAGGTTAAAAAGTTGAAAATTTGAAGGAAATCAGTTAGAAAATAGTTTGTTGCACATTCTTTTGGTTGTTGTGCATAATCTTTCTCTTGATGAGCAGCGCATATCTAAAACTAGACACCACAGCCTCTACTGACTCTGCTCACCTCAGCCAACACAGTGCTCGCGGGTGCAACGCGGCCTGGCTATCACATGTCGTGCACTTGTCTTGCCGTAGTGTGATCTTGCTTGCTTGTGGATGTGCTACCTTCTCTCTTGCTCACTACGACTTGCATTGCTGTGCTGTTTTACATTTCTGTTTGTTGGCAACTTATTATGCTTAGTTTTTGGGACTGAGATTTGCTTATGTATTTGTTTGATTTTGCAAACAATAGTTGATGATTCACGCAGTTTATTTGATTTATATTAGGTAACAGTTTTGACTTGATTTTGTGAACAATTGTTAACACATGCAGTTTTTTTATATTTTATATGGACTTGTAATTTTAATAAAATAAGTGGAAAGTGAGTCAGCTTGTTTATTAAAAAGCACAAAATCCCTCCCGTGAAGTTACAAGGAAAAAAACAAAGCTGAATGGTGAATCAGCACTACCGCCAAGTCATCAAAGAAAAGCCTCCCAACACTGTGCATTTATTTGGAAGTCAAGTAAACAAATAGCACACACCATGCGAATGTACTAAAATAAACCAAATTCAGCACCTATAGTGCCATTCATCGTACCATTTTTCGTAGCACTACCATCAGTTCGGTTTTGTCTGCAGTATATGGTATTGTGAATCCCACAGAAGTGTAAAAAAAATGTGGGTGTTCAGGACACCCATGTAAATTATGTAACATTACATTTACACCCATATTTATAGCAGTGAAATAATTTTCTGCACTCTCAAATACTATATTTGTGCGAGCACAGATGGTAAATGTGTGCACTTGCTGCACAAGTTCGACAGATATGTCGCCCGGCAGCGAGGTGGCAACCTCTCTCTCAATTCCCTCGCAACACAAGACACCAAGGAAAGTCATCAGATTCAACTTGTGCCTGCCAATAAACTGGACAAGGCAGCAGCACTATGCTAAACATTTGTAGTGTGCGTTTATAAACAGACAAAACTTGATATGTTGTATATAATGTGTGTATTGGAGATTATATTAACATTCTATCAGATACAAGGATGCCTGTAGCACGTTATTTAAGATTTACTTTTATCAATGGTTGTGTAAAGAACCAGTTTTAGATGCTAAATTTTCTATACAGAAACTTAGAAGTTGTCTTTAGACACCCATCAAACTTTTATCTTTAATAGCATGCAATAAACATAAGGTCGCAGCTTGAATGCACATTGAGATGAGCGACCAATGGAAAGACCGCTTGCCAGTTGAGCAGCTTGAAGTGGTGAGTGAGTGAGAGTCATCCTTAGAGCTCATGTGTTTTGTGGCATTGAAAGTAGAAAATAGTTGCAGGCAGACAGACAAAATGATGTGGGGAAAAACTGGATACTTTGCAAACACACTATTGTAGGCAAATGTTCCGTCAAACAGTCCGTGGATGTAGTCTGTGAAGCACCAGATGGGGGGTGGTGTTGATCGTGTGGGCAGTCCAGCTGCTGGAAGGGGGCCAAGCTGCCCGTTCTCCCGTCATCTCTCGACCAATGAGAACAGTTACGCATGCTACGTCACTGCAAGACCTGTGTAATACCTACAACTCTAATAATAAGATTACATTTAAATTGTAAATCCTTCAATTGTCCTGCATGAAGTCACTGAAAGTTACGCGTTGCACTGTGTTTATGCTTATTTTGGTGACAAGGAGCAGTCCAATCTGGCCTACTAAGGCATCATTTATTTATGGAAACATCTGTCAATCAAAATAAATTTATATTTAACTAAACAACTTGTCATTTTCATGCCAAAAATGATTTTAAACATGAAAATTATGCAAATAATTGCACATATTTATGTACATATACAGGTTGGAGGTAGATCAAAATTGATCCAAAATTTCTCAAAACATATATTACAAATATCATATCCCTGGAAACTGTGAGAGGCGTTATCAGTGAGGGTGTAGTGTATTTCTAAATGAGGAGATATGTGGAGATCTATGTTGTTTTGGCTTAAGGCCAATGACAAGAGTGGCAGTAAACAGTGAGAAAGCCATTGCTAACAGCAGCACACAGCAAGCATAATAAAATGTTACAATCAATTATTGTTATTATTTCACAACTTCTACAGCATTTAATATTAAAGATTGTCAGTGCGAGGGATATGGGTCGTGAACTCCGCAGCTGAGTACTCCCTACGTAAGGAAGGCACCCAGGTGCTCGAGGTGTCGTTGCAGTACCCTGCTTTAGTTATCCAAGCCCGGTAACCAGCACGTGACCCTAGAAAGGCTGACTGTAGTGACGCACCTCCAAGTCCTACTAAACCTCTCCCCACTAAGGCTACTCGAGTGATGTTTCGACACCAGCCGCCCCTAAGTTTAAGCAGATTGTGCTACAGTGAGCATTCCATTTGCTACCCAGCTTACCAACAGCTGGAAAAGGTGTATCTGCCTTGGAGCCATAAAGGATACCAAGCTCCAACCAACAGGTGCTGTGTTTGTTGGACTAATGAGCATTCAGGCAGTTGGGGCCTAAAACCTGAATTTCAAGGCAAAGAAATTGTAGGAACGGTAAAGGTGAGGGCTTGGCAACAGCGTGGCTGCATACCCTCCTGGTGGTTGGGGGCAGTTGGCGTACCCTCTGACCGTGAGTGTGCAGTAGTATGCACTGCTGTTGCTGGAGGTGGTCGAACGCCCACAAGTGCCGTGCAAAGTTACGTAGCACCACGGCCGATCGCTTGGCCCCACAGGAGGTTCTCTCCGGTGGCTCATCAGGGGTCTGACTCGCATTGCCAGTGCTTGGCTTCAAGGCAAAGCAGATCTGGAGAGTTCCTGTCTTCTGAGAAGAGTCGATGTAGTGAGTGGCAAAATGATCTGGACAGCCAGAAGGAGTGAGGACGAAAGTCCTGCAGGATACAACACCCTGGCAGGACACGGGTGCACCAGAGTGCCACACGAGGGCCTCGTGTGCGGCCGGCTGTTACGTAATACAAACCTTGACGTCATAGTAGTCTACTACCTTACCTATGTGGCTGTTACGGCCAGAACTTATAAAGTAAATCCAATAGAAATGTTAGTTACAAATACCTACATTAATCACAGCTGTACAGTGAGAAGCAACACAACAGAATGTTATGAGCTTGAGCTGGTGATGCTCACCGCCATGCCTGTCCTCCGTAGCGGCCTACAAAGTCACGTCACTTGTTCTTCATCACTCAGGTCTGAAAGAACACGTCAACACACGTGTTAATCACAGACAGTACACACAAGAACAACATATGCCAACTTGCCCAAACCAGGAACAGTAAGTTAGTGTCTGTACTGACATTATTTATTAGTCACAACTCACAAAGAGAACATCAAACCTGCTTCTTGGGAGGAAATTGGAAAGACAATTGTATTATAACATTTATTCTTAATGTCAGGAATGTTATCAAAGATTAATTATACAGTAGTATCATCACTCTTTCAGTGTTGTCAAAACATACCAACAAATGTAAATAACATAGGATAAAATTGAGTTCAAAATACAGAATAAATTGCATAATATATTAACTTGTTATTTTATTAACAACACAAACCATATGAAAGCATCCATATCTTGTAGATACTGGCCCCCATGATAAAAACTCTTGCTGAGTGTATTTCAGAGTAGCTACTTTAAGTTTGTGTTGAAAGCTGAATGGTATAGAAGTGTTTTTCCTATATAGGTACGTGTACGTAGGTTTCTAGAGTTGCGACACATCCTCACTACAACGTAGTGGCTTGCATTGCCAGTGCGCAAATCAGCTGCACTCCTGCAGCCCCGAGTTCCCACAGGCATTCAGAACACAAGTGTGTCCTCAGTGCTGTCAGCTTCTCATCGCACCCTCGTTCCAAGTCTTCCTCCTCCACAACGGGACCGCACTGGTCGTGGGGTAACAATAATTGCCTGCCAGAACAGTGAATCACGTTCAGTTACACATGGGGAACGTACAAGGTGGACGTTGCTGTTGGCCAGAGGGTCTTCTTGGATTGCACCTGTTTCACCACCATTCTATTCTGTTGCTTCACCTGCATCGACTAGTTACATATATTAACTCCAAATACATGTTTTAAATTGTGCAGATTTTTGGAAGCCAACAAAAAAGAAGAAAAAAAAACATTCCTAGATAACAGTATTTCCCAACTTTGTGAGAGACTATTTTGCAATATTTTACTGGTGCGTTTATTTTGCAAAATTTCTTGCACTGCAACAACATATAAAATTTTAGAAACCGCTTGGCAAATATAAATCATTCTGATAAAATATTTGCTCTCATAGTTAATAACAATTCTGCAAGATTGCTTTTTCTTCAGTTTTCTTTATTCACTGCCATAAAATTGTCAAATATGATTAAATTATACAGATAACATTACTTATATCCCATGTCCCCTTATGCACGCCTACGTCTCTCGCTCTCAACCTCCTTCATGCGCCTATGCACGACCTTACAAGCAGGAAGGTTATACAGGACAACGCGGAAGAGCATATCCAGAATGGGATAGTGCATCCCTGTGAAACAAGTTCGAGTTAGGAAAAAGACAATTATTTCAGCTTTTGTGTCCATTATCACAAGATCATCACGCCCTGAAGGACAGGTATCCACTGCCTAGGATTGACAAATTTTTTAGTCACTTGACGAGAGCAAAGTACTTTAGCCATCTTGATATGAATCCTGGGCATCGCCAGTTGCGCATTGTAGAGGAAGAACAGGTGCAGAGGAAGAACAGGAGAAAACCTCTTTCATGACTCCAGATGGTACTTTTTGTTTTCAAATACTACCCTTTGGCCTCATCTTCCAAAGGTACATGGACAGGACCCTGGCCGGCTTGAAGTGGGAACCTCTCTAGTTTACCTCGATGACGTACTTGTAGCAGGAAGTTCCATCGAGGAGCACCTAGATAGGCTTCAACATGTATTGAAGCACTTTCAAAGGGAAAATTTGACGCTGAAACCAGAAAAATGCTCCTTTGGTTACCAGGAGACGGAGGTGTTTGGCCATCTCATGGACACAGACACAATAAGGCCCGATCTAAGGAAAGTAGAGGCAGTGAATAAGTAGCTGACGCCTCCACCAAACCTAAGTATTGACCTTGTGGGGTCGGCTAAACTCAGTAGACTAGTTGCATCCCACAGTTTGCTAATGGCGTTTCACCTACTTTCGGACTCGTGAACTGCCACTGCACTTCACTCTTCTTCGTCAAGGATTTCACTGTCAGGTGCCGGGAGTAGTCGTCTACGACGTCAATAAGTACTGACCCTTTCCCATGGACACTGGTAACTGTCCCATTACATCGGAGTGATGTACTCTAAAGGTTCCCTGTATCTTCTCTCACTAGCTTGGGGAAAACCCACCTTAGCCATTTTTTTAATACAAACACCGTGGCCTCCCTGCATCTTGCCCTCAATGCTCCATTCAGGTTATATATTTCTAATGGACTCTTCATTTAAGTAGCCAAGCCTCTGACACCACACTGTCACTTCTCAGGGCCATGCCATCCCTAACCTCATCACTTTCCCCTGCAGTATTCACAACATTTACTACACACTTCTATTAGGATGCTAAATATAAAAGCCATCCAAAAGAGGTGCTTTGAAAAGGACTTCATCACCATCATAAGCTAAGGACTTATTCAAATTCATTTTGGCACAAACACCCTTATTGACCATTTTGCTCACAGACAGCAAATTTAAATCATGGTTAACACATCTGATACAGTCAAAGTCCACCCACCAAATTCATCTGTAATTTTATCTCAAATGTTCCACATCCTCTGACTTCTGCCATACATTTCCCCATTATTTCACCATGGCAACTTCTCATGTCGAGGAATAACTCTTCTATTTGAAATGCAATCTGTGGCAGCAGAGTTCACGACCCACAGTGTCTTTCTTACCCACAAGCACTCACTAACACCTTGTGCTAGCACTTCCTCTACTTGTTTTTGCAACTTTAACCTTCTGAAACCTTTACCTGCCTCTCTCCTAAAATCACTTGCCCAATGTGCACATCCCTTCCACACCTGAAGCACTTTACTTTGTCCCCACTCGTTGCACCTAGGTATAGCATTTCCTGTCTGCATGCGAGTCAGATGGCTTATCATTCCCTAACTAATTTTCCTCTTCGTTCCTGTTGTTCCGATATTCTGCCGCCTTGTTGCCTTCTTCCTCTTCCATGGCCCCTGAACTGTCGAGCACTCCTTTGGCAACCACCTCCTTCTACCACAAGTGCCATAACCTCATTCTCATCTTGGTCTTCATTACCTGCTTCTTACTTGCCTTTACTAACTTGATCAAGAGGTCAGGTTCCTTCTCCAATTCTTCTACTAGTGCTCCATGCATGTCCCATGGTAGTCCAGGGAAAATTAGGACAGCAATCTACTTATCGGTTTCCAGCCTGACTTCACTGTCTGGTATTGAGTTTGCACGCGAGCTACATACTTGTGCAAATCTTCCTTTCACCCTTAGCAACCAAAAACAACACTTTCAACAATCTCAATTCTTGGAGAAAACTGACCTTGGTATGGATGTCTGCTAGTATTTGCCATGCTTCAGTTGCCAACACACATCCCACGATGTCATTTAAGTACAGGTCGGACATATTTTTGTATAAGAAGGCCAATGCTTTCCTGTAATCCTTCCCTGATCTGCATTCATGAGTGGCACAAACCCAGGCTCTATTTCATTCCAACTGTTTATTTGCAATAGCTCCACCTTCGCCTGTAACATCCATGCAAAGTAATTTTTCAAATCCAGCCGGGAGATGTTGCTTCTGTATTCTGTCATTTCGTATGAAGCAATCTTGACTCGCACAACTCGACCGCAGGTCACATTCACTTCCAGTCTCAGTCTCAATCTCAGCACTTTACTCACCAACTTGCATTCTCATCGCTCAGTGGGAGCTTCCTGGGCCCATGTACGTAACGTTATGTAAATAAAGCAAACAGATTACCATTAGCAGTGCATATATTTGTGAAGCGTTAGCACATGCGTACACCATGGCATGGTGGTAAAACAAAGAAAAAAAACTTGTTCGGTGGCCAACCTAAAATACACAATTTTCACCATTTCTGTCTCATAATAAACAAATTAAGATTCATTAGCGCTACCTATATACAACTGGCCGGAACCACCTGCAACAAGCACCAACTTCCCCATGTAGACAGTGCCGTCACAACAAACAACATCTACCACACAGCGGCAATGAGCAGTAGTCCTATCCCTTCATAGTGACAATAAGCAGTTTCGCAGTGAAATTTATTATGCTATGATCAGTACACACAGTTTCAACATTAACAATAAACTTGGCACTATTTATTAGTTTGGACAAAATATCAGTACCTTTTGCGCTATGCCATTGTATTGTTGAACATTTTTTTAATAGGCCATAATAAGCTAAGGTATTGCAGTCAATGTTTAAGTTAGGTCATTGTACCATTTAGAGTACAAGATTAAGGGTTGTCTACAATAAAAAAAGGCATACAATAACAATGTGTAACTGGCATATATATATATATATATATATATATATATATATATCTCTCTCTCTCTCTCTCTCTCTCTCTCTCTCTCTCTCTCT
>NQII01000134.1:1088702-1114369 GCA_002778355.1 Clitarchus hookeri | reverse complement strand
TATATATATATATATATATATATATATATATATATATATATATATATATACACACACACACACACACACAGGATGTTCGGACACTAAACTCCCAACTACGGGAGGTAATTACATATGAAAAATAAAGTCTAAAATATATAGGACACTGTATACCAAAAAGGTATATTAAAGGAAATATCAGCCTATGAAGATTGGGTTTTGTAAACATATCTTTGCCGGATGCCTTGTACAACGCCTACAAAGTCCACAGCAAGGTGACTTATGCTTCCAATGTTACAGACACGTATGCACAATGCTGGCCGTCCTCCGTCNCTTCCAATGTTACAGACACGTATGCACAATGCTGGCCGTCCTCCGTCTGCGCACTGTTCGGCTTGAGGAAGTGATACGTCAGCACATCAACGACATGCCCTCCACTAGTACACGCTCCATTGCTCGAGAGCTGAAAAATTTGCGGATTCATTTTGGGTCTAGCTATAATCCAAAAACAATTTTGTTCAGGTTACTATTGCAATTGGGCCAAGTGTTATTTACAACCTGCTGAAGAACCCTGAACCAACAAGAAATACGCGACAAAACGCAGGCCCAACCATCGCCTTCCACTGTGACAGCAACCAACCAATAAGTATTTTTATCTGAGTTATTGTACGCAAGACTATGCCCTCTAGTCTACAGGTCTTTGATCTAGCAAATTTTTCCGGTCTCTATCCACAGCGCACCAAATGGGCGTGTCCCATTCAGCCGTGTGGGGCATACTGTGGGGGTAAATCACTGTCATTCTTACAGCTGGCAGAAAGTACAAGGCTTTCAGCGAAAATCGAAAATACGTTTTCAAAAACTGCTTTTCCCAGGCTCATATCTCCTTTAATATTCTGTTTAGGTATATGGTGTCCTATATATTTTAGACTTTATTTTTCTTAAGGAATCACCCCCCGCAGTTTGGCTGTTTAATTTCCTAACATTCTGAGTGTGTGTGTGTCTATATATATAATTTTTTTTGTGAACAGCAGATATTGTTTGAATAAAACAATAGCCTACCTCAGAACGATACGTACAACTTCTCATTGAAGCGAAAAAATTAAGTTACATACAGTGCCGTATAGGCCTAACCTTCAGCAAATGCCAAAGTCCATTTTCCATGGCTTCTTGTGGAAAACTTGGGATTTTTATTTATTGAAACATTAAATTACTTTATGAGTCACTTGTCTGCCAAATAAAATTGTAAGGTTCAACGCTTCAATTACAGCCGATGTTACGTTTGCCGACTTGCACTCGACTAGCTCATAGTTAGTACACGAGACTCAGTAAAATGGACGCCGAAAAATTAAGAAATAATTTCAAGCTCCAGAGTATTTTGTTCTATACTTTATTTATCATTTAGTGACACAGTTCACAGCCGAAGTTCAGAATATGCAGAGTACGAACGTTCACAGATAACCATACAAGTGCAGACAGTACCACCGTCGTTTGCAGATTATTCATGTTTCAAAACTTGCATCGCAGGAAATATGAAATGCGGCTACCTCCCACACCGGCGGAGAAATAATATAACAAAGTCTAGTTGCCAATGTGGGGGTTATCGTCTCGCCCGACGCGGCCTAGGCGAGCATTCTAGAGTAGAGACTGACCTGAAGCACTGCTCGACCTGAAGTGACTTTTGAAGGGCGACAGGCACACGAGTATTTGTGCTGCCTATCACCCCCCTCGTCAGAGATAAGGGCCTGGCCACGCACGCTCTCAACACGTTATCGAAACTGCGTTGTAAGAACTAAAACTGCGCCATCAACATAAACGGACTTCTCATACAACAAAACTTGTTGACGCAGTCTGAAAGTTTNTCGTCTGAGATAAGGGCCTGGCCACGCACGCTCTCAACACGTTATCGAAACTGCGTTGTAAGAACTAAAACTGCGCCGTCAACATAAACGGACTTCTCGTACAACTAAACTTGTTGACGCAGTCTGAAAAAAGCTAAATAATGCTGACGCTTAACAAAACTGAAAACTACGATGTTCTAAACGAAACGACAACCGGACTCCTGATAAACGTTAAACAGCCAACGTCTGCCGGATAAACAAACTATCATGGGGAACGAGCCACCACGGCTTTAAACTTCAAACCCGATAAAAATATTATGAAAAACAAACGAAATTGAAACACGTGTCCCGAAAATTAAGAATACTGCGTCATTACAAAATGATACTGAGAAGGATGGCTCCAGGAGTTTGTCACATAAAAAGCATTGACATAAATAGTCACAGAATTATTTATTCTAAAGCATTGCTAAAATCCACTAAAACAGTACCTATTCCCACTAGACACCATTCAAAAAAGTTTTTTTATAGTAGCAAAATAATTCTAACTAAAACTACTACTTGGTCGAGACAACTGGTCCTGCAGAAAAACGTGAACTAGTTCTGGGAATTCCTTACCCACCATGCGCAGCTGCAGTAACGCACTGCAGACTCAGCCCATATTCCCTGGATGTGATGTGGTGTGGTGCGGAGTCCCTGGATGTGATGTGGTGTGGTGCGGAGTCCCTGGGTGTGATGTGACGCGGAGTGACACACTGCAAAATTATTTAGTCTGTAGACATTGCAGTATTATGCCATGCTGCATACTATAGTATAATTCTATACAATCAACTCCGGACTGAAGAATAATGGAACAGTACATAGTCAATATAAGGAGGTAATAAGAAATGTAAACACAGTTTGTGATAAAGAAAAAATGTGGGATACTTGCTTTATCCACTGCCGACAAACGTGCACAAGCCGCTGTAGGGAAGTCCGAAAAAAACAATTTCCAGAATTCAAAAAGATATAATATTGATATAACTGAACATTATGCTCAGTTTCACAGTGATGTTTTTAATTCTGTAAGCGATGAAAACCTAGGATCAGCAATGTTTCTAGGCAATGGTTGGTAAGTAAAATATATTTAACTTTTTTTTACATTTTATTCATAGTGTATTGTGACAACGGCGAGGCACCATTTAATTACAGAAGGTATTAAAAGTAACACACTGCCTAAAATACAATTAGTTTAAGGAAGGCATTCTCCGAAACAAACTGTAGGAACTATCCAATTATTCTCTTCGTAACAGCATGCCATTTGTCGTGAAAGCATTAGCCTATCTTAAAAATTGTAAGTCGTAACTCTAAGCATCGTAATAAAAACATTCACATTTCACTTCAAATTGCATTACTTGTAATGAAAATGGGTAAGTATGCAGTTTAGGGGCTTTTCTGAACGAAACATCTTAGACCAACAANATTGCATTACTTGTAATGAAAATGGGTAAGTATGCAGTTTAGGGGCTTTTCTGAACGAAACATCTTAGACCAACAACAGTAGCATTAATGTGTTCTGCACAGCTTACCTTGTTCATATTTACGAGGGGATCGTGTTAAAATAAGTAGAACATATTTTTAAAAATTTTACAAAATTGCAAAATATACTAGCAGTTTGGCTGGTCTGTTTACGTCGATTGCCATTATTAATGGCCGCACATTGCTGATGCGACGCTACCTAGTGGCCACGGATGTCACTAGGGGCATTTGAACGGTCAATTTTTAAGCAGGTCAGTAGGTATTGTACCTTTGCCGGCATGATTCTTGTCGTCCTAATCAGGCGGATTTAAAACAGAGAAAGCAAGAACGAGTGTTTCTGTGCATTATATTCGCCTATGAACGAGTGTTAGTGCGTAATATTCTGCTATGAAAGAGTACTTCAGTGCGTAATATTCGCGTATGTGGAGTTTTAGTGGAACATGGTGTTTCGCCGAAAGAGGTAAGGTTGAATTGGCCGTTGACAAAGGAATTGTACCAGCTGCCTTCTAGGTGAGTTAATTGAAATTCTTTTGGTGTGTTTCACGGTTGCTCTAAATCCCTAAAATCCCAAATTCGTAGTTTAGTGTAAAACCCTACAATCCTAGGTTAGTGTAAAACACTAAAATCCTAGGTTAGTTTAAAACCCTAAAATATTTGGTTAGTATATACTCCTACAATCCTAGGTTAGTGTAAAACCCTACAATTGTAGGTTAGTGTAAAACCCTACAATCCTAGGTTAGTGTATAACCCTACAATCCTAGGTTGGATTAACACCCTACAATCCTAGGTTGGATTAACACCCTACAATCCTAGGTTAGATTAAACCCCTACAATCCTAGCTTAGTCTGAAACCCTACAATTGTAGGTTAGTGTGAAACCCTACAATCCTAGGTTAGTTTAAAACCCGAAAATCCTAGGTTAGTGTAAAACCTACAATCCTAGGTTAGTTTAAAACACCACAATCCCAGGTTNCTCCTACAATCCTAGGTTAGTGTAAAACCCTACAATTGTAGGTTAGTGTAAAACCCTGCAATCCTAGGTTAGTGTAAAACCCTACAATTGTAGGTTAGTGTAAAACCCTGGTTAGGATCCAATCACATAAACCCTACAATTGTAGGTTAGTGTAAAACCCTGCAATCCTAGGTTAGTGTATAACCCTACAATCCTAGGTTAGATTAAAACCCTACAATCCTAGCTTAGTCTGAAACCCTACAATTGTAGGTTAGTGTGAAACCCTACAATCCTAGGTTAGTTTTAAAACCCGAAAATCCTAGGTTAGTGTAAAACCTACAATCCTAGGTTAGTTTAAAACACCACAATCCCAGGTTAGTTTAAAACACCACAATCCTAGGTTGGTTTAAAACCCTACAATCCTAGGTTAGATCAAAACCCTACAATCCTAGCTTAGTCTAAAACCCTACAATTGTAGGTTAGTGTAAAACCCTACAATCATAGGTTAGTTTAAAACCCTACAATCCTAGGTTAGGTTAAAACCCTGCAATCCTAGGTTAGTGTATAACCCTACAATCCTAGGTTGGATTAACACCCTACAATCCTAGGTTAGATTAAAACCCTACAATCCTAGCTTAGTCTAAAACCCTACAATCGTAGGTTAGTGTGAAACCCTACAATCCTAGGTTAGTTTAAAACCCGAAAATCCTAAGTTAGTGTAAAACCTACAATCCTAGGTTAGTTTAAAACACCACAATCCCAGGTTAGTTTAAAACACCACAATCCTAGGTTGGTTTAAAACCCTACAATCCTAGGTTAGATTAAAACCCTACAATCCTAGCTTAGTCTAAAACCCTACAATCGTAGGTTAGAGTGAAACCCTACAATCCTAGGTTAGTTTAAAACCCGAAAATCCTAAGTTAGTGTAAAACCTACAATCCTAGGTTAGTTTAAAACACCACAATCCCAGGTTAGTTTAAAACACCACAATCCTAGGTTGGTTTAAAACCCTACAATCCTAGGTTAGATCAAAACCCTACAATCCTAGCTTAGTCTAAAACCCTACAATTGTAGGTTAGTGTAAAACCCTACAATCATAGGTTAGTTTAAAACCCTACAATCCTAGGTTAGGTTAAAACCCTNGATCAAAACCCTACAATCCTAGGTTAGATTAAAACCCTACAATCGTCGCTTACTGTAAAACCCTACAAACCTAGATTAGTGTAAAACCCCACAGTCCTAGGTTAGTGCAAAATCCTAGGTTACTTTACAACTCTAAAAAAAAGGCCTAGGTTAGTGTATACCCTTACAATCCTAGGTTGGATTAACACCCTACAATCCTAGGTAAGATTAACACCCTACAATCGTAGGTTAGATTAAAACCCTACAATCGTAGTTTAGTGTAAAACCCTACAATCGTAGGTGTTAGATTAAAACCCTACAATCGTAGTTTAGTGTAAAACACTACAATCCTAGTTTAGTTTAAAATCCTAAAGTCTTAGGTTAGTGTAAAACCCTACAATCCTAGGTTAGTTTAAAACACCACAATCCCATGTTAGTTTAAAACACCACAATCCTAGGTTGGTTTAAAACCCTACAATCCTAGGTTAGTGTAAAACCCTACAATCATAGGTTAGATCAAAACCCTACAATCCTAGGTTAGATTAAAACCCTACAATCGTCGCTTACTAAAACCCCACAGTCCTAGGTTAGTGCAAAATCCTAGGTTACTTTACAACTCTAAAAAAAAGGCCTAGGTTAGTGTATACCCTTACAATCCTAGGTTGGATTAACACCCTACAATCCTAGGTAAGATTAACACCCTACAATCGTAGGTTAGATTAAAACCCTACAATCGTAGTTTAGTGTAAAACCCTACAATCGTAGGTGTTAGATTAAAACCCTACAATCGTAGTTTAGTGTAAAACACTACAATCCTAGTTTAGTTTAAAATCCTAAAGTCTTAGGTTAGTGTAAAACCCTACAATCCTAGGTTAGTTTAAAACACCACAATCCCATGTTAGTTTAAAACACCACAATCCTAGGTTGGTTTAAAACCCTACAATCCTAGGTTAGTGTAAAACCCTACAATCCTAGGTTAGATTAAAACCCAACAATCCTAGGTTAGTTTTAAAATGTAAAATAGTGATTCACTCATTGTGGGAGGTAAGGTTCTGTTAGGTGGGCACATGTTACGAAATTAGTCATAAGTTAGTGATCCTTGTATATTCGTGTTTGCATAATTAGTAGAGTCGAAATATACCACTTTTTGGGTTTTTTTTTTTTACCGAAAAGCCCCTAAACTGCATAGTTACCTGAAAATGTAGTAACGTACAAAATCTACTAGGGTGTGTGTTATAGTAGGTATTACTATTAGAAAGTAACACATCATATATTATTACTGGAGTACAGAAGTCTCCTGATTACCTATGGTGGTATAAGAAATACTAATAATGCCATCTCAAGCACGTCACATTAACTCATCTGCTAATCACTGTACATTTCCCCTCCCTGTGGCATGTCTGCCCCCACTCCACGACACCAGCGCCAGGCCCGCTCCCCTCCAGCGAGACTAGTTATCTCGGTCGTGCCTGCACTAAAAGAATATTGAGAAAAAAAACTGCTACCAATTCTATAGGAAGATCGAAGAATATGTATTGTTTCATCAGCTCCTTGAGAAGATAAATATGAGAAAGCACAGCCACTGGATGTAGATGGGTCATCATATATTAAATAGTTTAGTGACACTTATGTAGGTAGATTCGTCTATAAGAATGCCATATATACATTTCATCTCCTATAACACGTTCTTTGAAGTGAGGACCAAGTACATTTTGTATGTGCACTTTTAATTGTTTACCAGTTGGACTACAATAAAACTTATTTTTACATAAATCTCGCAAGTGGTCGCATGCCACAATAGCACAATGCACTGAAACAAACATAGCAATTGAACATTATACAATACTGCAGTGGAAAGACAGAATAATAACATGACTATCTAGGCATAATATTGTCTGTCGATGGCTGGAGAACAGAGCTGCAGCAGATTTAATTGTTTTTTTTTTCTAAATTACTGTCGGGCTGTAAGGCTACGACACATCATACAAAAGACTCTGGTGTCTTCACTAAGAACGATCCATTCCGCAAATTTCGGATCACGTAACCATTCTATGAACACTGTGCTTTTACTTACCCCATATTAAAATGCACTCAATGTCAGGAGACACTCCGTGGAATTAAACAGAACTGGTACATACCCCTAAACTATTTACTTCACTTACGGTACTTAACTAATTATCACTCTCGTAACCGTAAACACTCCCTTTACTGCGCAACATCACCGCTCGTTAGTAACGTAACATCAAGCTGAAAGCACATAAGACAGGGATTCCCAGCCCCTCTAATCAGTCTAAGCAAACTGGACGATTCGAACTCAGGATTCATCGTGACCTATCAGGTTGAGTAACATTATGTGAATAGATAGAGAGCAAATTTCTCTTTGGGCGTATCAAAGTTTTCCTTTATTAAGGCAAATTTTTCTCGGCTCAATTTTTTTTGTTTTAAACAGACAAAATTACGATATTAAAAAATGATAAAGAACAAATAAAGCAATGATGTTCATTTAAACAACAACTCTTCATTGTATGCTTAATTTGGTTTACGTCAGTTACAATAGTGAAAATATGTTCTGCTTCTGCATTTGACTGTGGCATTGTCAGCACAATATAAACACTAAACAAAGAGACCGTTGGTGTCAAGAAACGGTAGAGAGCCGCAAAAATCAACGCAATTATATTACATCCCGCTGACAATTTGAAATTTTCCTCAATTTTAAGCAACTTCGCGAAAAATTATCTTTTCTCGTTTGCCTCTGAACGTAAGAATTTCCATTAAAAAGGGAAATTTTCCTCGACTTACCATTACTAAGTTGTGAGAACAAATCAATAAATAAATTATATCCACACAAAATCCCTGGCAGAAATATTGAGCCATGTGCTTCTATAGACGTCCATAATTGCGAAAGTGTTGCCAGCACAGGAGTTTGTGCACGAACTGACTTCTCGATTATGTCTCATAAATGTTCGATGGGATTCATGTCAGGTGATCTTGGTGGCCAAATCATTCGCTGGAATTGTCCAGAATGTTCTTCAAAACAATTGCGAACAGTTGTGGCTCGGTGACATGGCGCATTGTAATCTATAAAAATTCCATCGTTGTTTGGGTACATGAAGTCCATGAATGGCTGCAAGTGGTCTCCAAGTAGCTGAACANTAAACAATTGCGAACATGAAGTCCATGAATGGCTGCAAGTGGTCTCCAAGTAGCTGAACATAACCCTTTCCAATCAATGATCGGTTCAGTTGTACCAGAGGACCCAGTACATTCTGTGTAAAAACAGCCCACACCATTATGGAGCCACCACCAGCTTGCACAGTTCCATGTTTACAACTTGGGTCCATGGATTCGTGGGGTCTCCACCACACTCGAACCCTACCATCAGCTCTTACCAACTGAAATCGGGACTCATCTGACCAAGCCACCGTTTTCCAGTCGTCTAGGGTCCAACCGATATGGTCACGAGCCCAGGAGAGGCACTGCAGGTGATGTCGTGCTGTTAGTAAAGGCACTCGAGTCGGTGTTCTGCTGGCATAGCCCAGTACAGCCAAAGTTCATCGCACTGTCCTAACGGACACGTCTGTCGTACGTCCCACATTGATTCCTGCAGTTATTTCACGCAGTATTGCTTGTCTGTAAACACTGACCATTCTGCACACATGTCGTTGGTCTCGGTCATTAAGTGCAGGCGGTCGCCCACTGTGTTGTCCATGGTGGGAGGTTATGCTTGAAATTATGTATTCTCGGCACACTCTTGACACTGTGGATCTCGGAATGTTGAATTCCATAACCATTTCCGAAATGGAATGTCCCATGCATCTAGCTTCAACTACCACTCCGCATTCAAAGTCTGTTAATTCCTGTTGTGCGGCCATAATCACGTCAGAGACCTTTTCACATGAATCACTTGACTACAAATGAAAGCTCAACCAATGCACTGCACATTTATACATTTTGTACGCGATACTACTGCCATCTATATATTTACATTGATGTGAACCGCACGTTCACGAGCTCCTTTGTGCCCACTTTGACTGCCTCAGTCGTGTCCACTACACCAGACNGTGGCCATAATCACGTCAGAAACCTTTTCACATGAATCACTTGACTACAAATGAAAGCTCAACCAATGCACTGCACATTTATACATTTTGTACGCGATACTACTGCCATCTGTATATTTGCATTGATGTGAACCGCACGTTCACGAGCTCCTTTGTGCCCACTTTGACTGCCTCAGTCGTGTCCACTACACCAGACACACCACACTGACGGGCTTGTGGGCACGAGTGAGAGTGTACATAATAGCATTAGTGTTTCTCATTTATTCAGTGTTATTAATAGCATCAGTGTATTGCATCAGGGTATTTATTCAGTGTTATTTTATTCAGTGTATATAATTAATATCAAAATTGTTATAATGGAAGACAGTCGACACAGCCACAGCCAGGGACATTTGACATTGTACACTTGGCAATACTGTGGCTGGTACAATGGAAATGTTTAGAATTAATATAATCATTTTTATTGTGCATTTGTATAAGGAAAAGTTATGTTGTCTTAGGTTAATTTAATTCATGTCACTCACATCTCATAATCATTTTTAGTGTATATTGTTCTTCATCGTTTCGCCGCTTGGCATCGGCTGTGCTCAGGTAGCGGAAGCCGGCGCATGCTTCCTCCCAGTTCTCTTCAGCACATCAACGCATCAAGATGTGTAAGTCTCTCGCTCCGCAAAGGCCCTCGGTGCCAATATCTTAAGCTGAACTCATATTCATGGCTATAGACTTCACTTAATGAACCAAATTATTTATCTTATTTGTTATAGCGCCGAGGGGAGAGCAACATTATTCTCATCGGAGGGTTGTTAAGTGCAGTCGCGTTTCACATTATAAAGCCACATGGTCGCTCGCAGTTCCAGGCCGTTAAGGCCACGTNTCGGAGGGTTGTTAAGTGCAGTCGCGTTTCACATTATAAAGCCACATGGTCGCTCGCAGTTCCAGGCCGTTAAGGCCACGTGTTTTGAAATAAATTTGTGTGTGTTCATTAAGGAATGGCAAGGAATAAATAACTCCTCAAGCATCGTAAGTGTTTCATTTGTAATTTAATTAAGGTGTGCGAGGCGGCCTACAGCCTCGCCATCGTGTGTGACGGAGTGTTAACCAGAGTCCCCTAGGCTGTCGACCGAAACGATCCTCATTTCATCAGCTCACCGCAGAGCTGTGGCGCCGGGCACATATTTCATACATCATCAGCTCTGGTAACACAGCGCGTCAAGTTGGCTTTCCCAACTAGGGACGGGAATTTCACTGAGCCAGTGCTTGACCACGTCAGCATATTGCTATCCCATGACTTTTGTCACCTCTGTGTATATGTGAAGGGGAGGTCCCTCATAACAGCTCATACCACGACCTTGACCTTGAACCAAATTACCTTGAACTCAAAAAATTAACAAAATATCACGAAAAATTACAAAAAATATAACAAAACATTCAGTAAAAAAAACATATCTAAAAGGAAAAACCAAGTTGGATGTGTGTGACCCTAAAAGTTCGATTCTTGTAAAGATGGCATAGCACAGTTACTCCCTGGTATAACGATCAGCAGACATCTGAACCCCCACCTCCTTATTTAATTGGCTATATAGCCAATCAATCTTACGACCTCCAAAGTGAATTATTGACTTTATGTAGCACATGTGCACCTCTCCCCACCCCTGCAGCGACAACACCTCTCATCAATCTACTTCCATCGACATTTACCATAGCTCAGCCACCATCAACATTTACGCATGTCACCATCCATTCAACTTACCTCTCCATCCCCTGCCCCCTCCCCCAACCCAAAATAACTCGCAATAGCTCGTCCCCTCGCCATCAACCAACTACACGATTCTCCACCCCTCTCCCTTTCACTTAACGAAACCCCAACCTCTTACTTCAAAAATGGCTAGAACAGTTGTCAAGACCAAACCACCATACCACCCAGCTGTNTAACGAAACCCCAACCTCTTACTTCAAAAATGGCTAGAACAGTTGTCAAGACCAAACCACCATACCACCCAGCTGTGCAAACAGTCGATGGCAACCAATCTCGAAAAAGTCGACTAATATGAATGATCAGACTAACTAACCAGTTGCGAAAAATTCC
This sequence comes from Clitarchus hookeri, assembly GCA_002778355.1. Classification (NCBI taxonomy): domain Eukaryota; kingdom Metazoa; phylum Arthropoda; class Insecta; order Phasmatodea; family Phasmatidae; genus Clitarchus; species Clitarchus hookeri. The sequence continues at coordinate 1,102,817 of NQII01000134.1, read as the reverse complement.
TGAAAAATATTCCCCAGTTCATTCGTTCGCCTTATAGAACTCAGCCAATTTTTTAATCGACCAGAGTAAGACATAGTACTCCAGATCTTACCATGACTCCTCCTCTTGCACANTAACGAAACCCCAACCTCTTACTTCAAAAATGGCTAGAACAGTTGTCAAGACCAAACCACCATACCACCCAGCTGTACAAACAGTCGATGGCAACCAATCTCGAAAAAGTCGACTAATATGAATGATCAGACTAACTAACCAGTTGCGAAAAATTCCTGAAAAATATTCCCCAGTTCATTCGTTCGCCTTATACAACTCAGCCAATTTTTTAATCGACCAGAGTAAGACATAGTACTCCAGATCTTACCATGACTCCTCCTCTTGCACACACTCACATAAATTTGATCTAAAACACTCTCTCATAATTGACTGTACACACCACTGAATTAATAAGTCTTTCAGAGAACCAGAGCGGTTTGAATAAGAAATTAAACTTACATTATTGTGTATACATAAATTAAATTTATTTACTTAATATATCCACTATATCTTTCTAATTATTTCATATATTCGGTCTTTAAATTTCCCAGATCTTTGCAAATCATGGATGGTAGCCAACAGTCTCATCTGATATAACACCGATACTTCAGTTCACTAATGATAAAATATATCTCGTTTATGTGAGATAAATCTCCATCTTGTTGCAAAGCGATAAAATGTCTGAGTCTATCAACAAGTTCATTCGGGTCTTCAGTAAGCATGTAGTCAGTATTCTCAACGTCTTCTGCCTTCTCCATTTCGCTCGTTGCAGCAAATGAACGATCGTTCTTGACACCTGTGGCCTTCTTCACACCACTTGTAAAAGGAAACTCGCTAATGAAATGTGTGGAACTGTCGAGAGAATCACCATCCTTTTGACCAGATACTTCATCAACATTGTCTTCATAGTCATTATCATAAACACTGCCTTGATGATCGTCTTCACCTCCTGTTTCATCCTCAATATAAAGTACATATTTTTAAGTTCATCGACTTCACGTGAGAGTCTTGCAAGTGCACAGTCCACACAAACCGACTCTACTGCACTCATACAATCGTTAGCATTAACTGTCTCATCATTATCACCTGACGAATCAGTACCCACCGATTCAGCATGTGGTATTGCGACATCAATTGCTGGCTTCCAGTAGATGAACCCTTGCAGATATCGATGTGTTTTTTCAATGTATCACCTTGCATAAACTGCATGGTATTAATGTTGTAATTCTTCATCGTGCGAAAAGGACTCTTCGTACAGGTGGTTCTCTCATGTCTCCAAGCATGGCAGCTTTTGCTGAAAATCTTTCCACTGTAGAAACACGGTTTCCCATATAATTTTCCAGCAGTGGGAGAAGGTACATTAATAGAAGTAAGCTCTATAGTATACTTCGTATAATTATTGGCTTTAATTATATTCATGGAAAAACTGATGTTCTTTCTTCAGTAGTAACTTGTATACCTACTTTGTCTAACTACTACTATAATCCATTCACGGTATGAAGCTATGAAAACTTTTCTTGGAAACTTTTTAGTGGGATCCTCAATCATGTCCAATTGGTTATAAAAAAATATATATGGAAAAAGGTTTTGTCGTGCTTTTAGCACTGAAGCACTATATAAATTCCAACAAAATTCAAAATTCATATTTTTTTCAATAAATTATAATAATTTTTTAAAAGTCCGTACGAATTAACAACGCATATTGAAGGGACATGTTGGTTATAGCTGAAAAGAAATAGTTTGTGGGTTAAATATTAATATGTATAAATTTAATGCCGTAATTGTAAAGTTAATATTCCTAAACTATATATTTACATTTTCACGTAGCACTCATGGGTAAAGATTTCACTGTTATTAATTGAAGTTAAATAAATTTCAGTGTCTGTCCAGCGGACTCATACACTCCATCTTGTCCCTTTGGGCACGTTTTTTTTTCAGTAGTATAACCACGCCATATTGGATATTGGAGACCCTGAATTGTGGTTATAAAACTAACATAACACNTTTTTTTTCAGTAGTATAACCACGCCATATTGGATATTGGAGACCCTGAATTGTGGTTATAAAACTAACATAACACATTCTTTCAACTTATAAGCTAATTCTAGGTTAAGATGTAATTTTAGTATTAGCGTTGTTATTTCTGAACTTTATGAAATAAACATGCAAAATATAGAAAGGCATTTGAATATTTCCGTTACGTAATTCTAATCGATTATTTTCTAAAGCTTTTTGTGAAGCGTAAGAGATAGCAGCACAGTAGCGTTTGCTTACACATCTTTCTATTATATCGTCTTTGCGCCGCAGGTAGTGTTGTTTTGATATTGTGGCAGTGAAGCAGTGCGACAGTTTCTTGATGGAAAAGCGATGTACCTACACCACAGGTTTAAAAATGAAAGTGATTTTGTTCGCTGAAGAGTTTGGAAATCGAGCCGCGGGCCGTGAATTCGTAGTAAATGAAACGTTAGTGCGGGGCTGGAGGAATTTTTCTCACTTATAAGTCGCACCCCGAGTTTTCAATAAAAAATTTTAAATAAAATTTGCGACTTATATGTGATAAAATACGGTACCATTTATCATAGTGAAATCATTAACCTGAGTGCTACTTCCAAAAGTTTATTATGTAAAATTTAACTTTTTCCTTACACCAAATATGTAAATAAATCTTAATACAATAAGTAAACTTAAATTAAATTATATAATTAACAGTTCCGATATATACTTCAATCTACCTTTTTGTATGTATTACAATATTTTGCTAAATTTATTAGCATTTTTTTTGACATTTGGAGAATTGTATTAAAGTATATGACAGTTAAGATTACATGGCATTGTTTCTCTTCAAAAATAAATGTTGGTAGTTCCCACATGGACACTGTTAATAAAATATTTGACAGTTCCCACATGTCACTGTTTGTTTACAAAATATTTGAGAGTACCCACATGGCATTGTTTTTGTTTGCAAAACGTTTGACAGGTGTCACATGGCAATGTTTTGTTTACATACTGTGGAAGGATACATAATCGGGTCCCTGAAAGTAGATCTTTAGCAGGGCTTCAGAAAATCTTGAAGTTACCGTGAATACATTATATATATACAGGATGATTCTAAAATCATGGGACAAACATTGAAGGGTGGTAGATCTTACTAAAACAAACAATTATTGTATAGGAATATATGGACGGAAGTGACGCGTTGAGGCACAAACACAAAAATAACACATGAAATGCAACACATTGTTTGTCTACAACATCGCCGCTAAATGCCTTTTTACAGCAATGTTTATAATAATTGCTCAAAATTGCTACCACCGACAGTAATGCAAGCTTGGTAGCGTCGGTGGAGTGATTGGCGAACAGATTCAAATACACCGGGTATTTCACTACCCCTGATTGTGGTGCGTGCGGTGCTGATTGCAGTGTATGCGGTGCTGATTGTGGTACTGATTGTAGTGTTGATTGATGGAAAGATTACGAGGTTAAGGGAAAGATTGATGGAAAGATTACTCCTGTGGACTGACATCTGCATGGGATGTCTGACGACCTGCATGCGATTGGCCAGCTGCAGTCACATGGCAACTCGATAATTGGCTAGTCGATGTCAGCACAATATTTAAAAGGCACAGAATTAAAATAAGTTTAATTCAAATGTATTGTACATACTGGTATTGTACTGTATGTACAAATATAAAATTACATAAAAAATTCATTTCTGAAATTTATCTGAAATTTTTAAAATTAATAATAACGATTTCATAATTTATGCAGTTAGTCGAAGTCCAGCATCATGCACGTAGGTATACTGATTATTCGAAAACTAACTTTTTAAATTGGATGAAAATTAGAGATTTTCGAAATGGAGTTGACATAAAACAAATATGAGTTCCGACATGCGATGTGTTGTTTCGAAAATACCTTGTCGCAGTAGCTGCAGGGATTAGTTTTCTCTGGTGGGGGCGATAAAGGATGATGTGGCCGCCATGCCAGGATGGATGGACAACTACAATTCGTGATGCACAAATGCAACAGTGAACTGACCAGCAGTTGGGGTGTTGTTATCTCCTTCATGTTGGTGTATAACTGAAAAAAATTCTCCAGTCCATCTTGGGTTCAATGTTCTACTCTCCGAGCGCTCTAGTGACACCAGGCCCCGCGGCACCGAGCTCGCGAAGTGCGCCGATGGATGAAGAATTTTTTTACCGAAAAAAACTCACGATCCCCGCAATAAATGGAAGCACTCTGAGAACATCCCACTTTCCCTATTCGACCACTATAGTGAACACAGTTGATACTTCCTTACAAGTGATGAGGGACTGTTATCCGATTGATGAAGAATTCTTATACTAAAAAAAACGAGGCCTCAACTTCGTCGTTACGCCACCATCTTCACTCCTAAAGCCTCATGGACATACTATGATTTAAGATACAGACCCAAAGGAAATAAAATACGAGCTCTATAATACATCACTTACCTTAAAATGTACTTAAATTCAAAAAATAATAAGTTGACTATGAATTTTTGTAAACAAAATATCCCATTCGGGATAGTTATTGAGGTAATCGTGATTGAGGGTATGCACTAAACCAATAACACAAGGTTTATAAGATAATGAATATATACACAACAAAATTAAATATTGGTATGAGGAAATGTGCTATGATTGATTTTTATTACCGGGTGGCAGGGTGAGCGGGGTTATGACATTACATGATCCTCGATTTTTAGAATTTTGTGGGCCAAGGGGGACCGAGAGGGTTAGGGTGGTGAGGGAGGTGTGATGGTGTGTGGTGAGGTGATAATTATTGGTGTGTGTTAATTAAAAAAAAATTGGTTACAGGTTTTTTTGGTGGAAGAGGGGTGATCAATACGTCCCCCGATGCACTTGGTACCAAAGTGGGAAATATAAATTATTTAATTTTTATTAAAGTCGTTTCTAGGCAACATGACTCGACTGCATTTTTTTTAATTTCCTTGAACAAAGTAGAAAACATTGAATTATGATCTGCAGCGACACTCTAAACCGATATAGTTATTAAAAATCCAAGAAAGCAAACCGATATTTAAAATTTTTTATTGAAATAATATTTTTTTAAAACTAATTTCTAGAGATGACTGGGGGAAGAACATCCAACACAGCACCGAGCCCTTGCTGTGACGCCAACAAAGATGGCGGACTACACCAACGAACATGTCCGCCGACTATGCCTACCAACATGGTGGGCTGATCTTGAATCCTGATGCAGGGTGCATGCCCCAAAGATGCCATTCTCTACTGATTTCGTTTCTTGTACTCGCATATAAGGGAAAGCACAGACACAGTATAGTCATAGGACGGTATTTATCTCTTCTGGAAAGATTTTTAATTTTTGGGGACAGGATTTACGTAAGCGATTTTTCAGGCGCTAGGAAATTGTTCGTAAGTTAAAATATGTTAAACGGAGGACATTGAGTGCGTTGTAGAAATAACTGAAATGCACAAATGGAAATGTCGTCAGTACCAACTGCCGAGTTTTAAATATGGCAAACAGCTTTGTTTGCATCTTTTAAAGTTGCGTTGCCGAATGTGTTATTTGTGTCTGTGCGTTGCATCTGATGGGTTTCGCTGACCGCGTTGTAAAGAATGAGCGAATTTAGCTTTGCGTACATTGGTTTCTTAGAACACGCCATGTCAGTATCAATGTTAAGTTAATATTTTTTGTTTTTGTATTTCTGAAATGTTGTTTCCTGTCGTGCCATTACTAACGAGACGTCTTGTGACAGTCAAGGTGGAATAGAACGCGTCACACGTCAGGTTTTAAGAAAGCGTATTCTCATTAAGAAAATTAATCAGCGAATCGATGAAAAATTCTACCTAGCAAATTTACAGTTTCCATCCAATAGATTTTATGCCAGGGCAGCAGGGCCACTTCATCTCAAAAGAAATTAGTCTTGTTCAAATTCTTAATATCTCTGTATGTTATGTTTTGGCAAGTAATTTCGGAATTCGAGCAGCACAGCAGGATATACTAGCCCATTTCGCAACAAACCAGGGGCAAGAAGCTGCCTTACTGATCAAGTAAGATCGGACGTAATTATTATAACATTATGTGGCAAACATTACTTTCAGGCTCTTGAACATGGGCCAAAACCGACATTTCCACCTTGTTCATAATGCATTTGTGATATCCGTTTCACTTTTATTGACAGATCACCCCCAAAGTCTGTAACATACATTCAGGGCACTTTGTATAGTTTGTTAAATTGTACGTATTTACAAAAGTATGAAATATTTAAAACAGTTTCATTTGCTAGTACTAAAGTCGAAACGTCTGCAGATGTAACGTCATTGTTCCAAATAAGTTTTTATAACTAAGGATGCTTGGTAGTAATAACACTTCAGAAGAGAAGTGCAAATTAATCAGCTTTATAATGTTTTAAAAATTATTATTATTATTTGGATGTTAGTTTATGCATTGATAGTCTAATAAATTACAGTTCTATCATTCGAAGGTATTCCGAAGGTCGCCCTTTTTTTTAGAATTAGTGTTCGTTAAAATTGCTCAACACTATATTTTCATTGTTCAGTGAAACACTGAAATATTATTTGTTGTAATTATAACTAGACAGCTGGAGTTTCTCGTGATACTTCCAAATGTTGGTTTTTTTTAAGAAGAAATTTTAAGCAGAATCTTATGATTTGTTAGCTTTTCAAACCACTCTTTAGTAAAAGGAAAACTGTTCAAATGTTGAAATCTAATTGTGATACAAGTATACAAAAGCCACTTAAATCTACAAATAATGGCACGAAGTTTGGGAAAACCTCTATGTATACCCTGGGAAACATCCGTAAGCAAGTACAGCAACGAAAATAATATTAATATAAAAAAGGTAATGAACTAAGTTTTCAAAACACAGCTCTGATTACAAACACCAGCAGGCCACATATCTTTAGCTCTCGTGTACTTAGATTTGGTAACATAATTAGTTTCCCAGAAAAATTAATACTTTATTTATAAAACAAATAGTTATTTGTCTAAATATAAAATGTCTTAATGTAGGGTAGGTAAGTAGCAACGTTTCAAATATATTTTGTGGAATCAAAAAAAAAAATTATACTCCTCTGAATAGACGATTAAAACTGCGCGCCTAGTCGTGAACTACGATACACAAAACAGTGTTGCATAAATACGTAGGTCATATTTAAATGAATTAATTACCCTTATCACTCAATGAAATATATTTTTCGGCAGACACTTCAAGAATATATACGATGATTAACTAGGATTATTAATTTAGGGAACACATTCATAGAAATAATCTGTGAACTGTTAGTCGTCAGGATGGTATACGAAGCTTAGTGGAAAACTGACACCACTGTGGTAACATCTACAGGATGGTATACGGATCTTAGTGGAAAACTGACACCACTGTGGTAACATCTACAGGATGGTATACGGATCTTAGTGGAAAACTGACACCACTGTGGTAACATCTACAGGATGGTATACGGATCTTAGTGGAAAACTGACAACACTGTGGTAACATCTACAGGATGGTATACGGATCTTAGTGGAAAACTGACAACACTGTGGTAACATCTACAGTGCATGTACAAAACCACGCCGGAGACGATACATCTAGTTGAGAGCAGTCGGAACTGTATCATCACACGAGACTCTACATCTCCGGTTATGCTTAAAGGGCCTCAAATCCGGAGATGTAACATTTCTTGTTTTACCTTAAACCCACACCGGAGATGATACATTTTCCAATGATGATACAATTCTGCTGTCTAGTTAGGAGAAGTCGGAATTGTGCCATTGCCGGAGATGGCATTTCCGGTTTAGTTTAAAGCGTGCAAAATGCGGAGGTGATACATTTCCGAGATGGCGTTTTCTCTCACGTGCATCGAGAATAGCTGAAGTATGAGAGACGAGTTACAGAAGCATTGCANTACCTACACTGCCATCTCACCTATCCACTTCATGTTTATTTTTTATTGCCTGTGGACCATGCTTAATAACTAGTGCTTTCGAAACTTAAAAAAGACACGGAGAGTGAAGAAAATTGTTTTTCATTTTTTACACTTAAAAGCCGACCTCCCGTGGGGCAGTCTGTTGGTGCGCCGCCGGTCTGGGGTGCGGGAGGTTCTGGGTTCGAATCCCAGGTGAGGCATGGTTGTTAATTTAAGTTAGGTCATAAGTTATTTGTAAGCCGTCCCCTGATAAGCCTTCAGGCATAACACCGGGGTACGCTATTAAGCCCTATGCAATACAATTTAAACTTAAAGATAGTTTTTTTCTTAGTATTTAACATGACGATGACGCAACTGTTAAAGGTAAATGTTTATTATACTTTTGCCGATCAAATGAACCGTGGAACCGTGAAGTTTGTTTACCATACATTGATAAACGTTCAATGTGACCTATCAAATATTTATCTTCATCATGAACGTCTTTTGACTTGAGGAAACACCTAAATGTAGGAAAGTTCCCATAATTTGCACGAGTGTTTGTATCATATGAACACAATAAGGCGTTCGAAATGGTGGATTTTTCAACCTAATGGTTACGTACTTGTATTAACAATTTTCTTAAACAATACTAGGGTTATGCCTAAATTTAGTTTTGAATTATAGTAACATCTATGTAGTATTTTACGATCTACGTTACGTTTATTTCTAAGTACATATTACAATCCCTTAATATATTTTTTATATTTGTAAGATATTAGCATCTAATGCGTTTTTACAATTACTATAGAAATGCCTACTGAGAGAATGCGAACAGAAAGCTACTAAACTACGAACGCAGCCGAAGCACAGAGTAGGAAAATACACAGATACGAAATGTCATGGCGGTTCCTTTGATATGGGCGTAGCCATTCACTGATTGGTTGTACGACTATGTGAGACGTGCCTCTGATAGGCTCTGCGTGCTGCGAAATGTTCCCTAATGGCGGCTGGCAGTTAGTTACCAGGCGCTGAGTTGCAACATGTTGCAGGTCCGTGACGCCATCTTGGTATCGTGTGTGGCCGGAGTTCGTGGAACAAGCGGCTATATCACCTTTGTATACGTCGTCAAAGTTATAATAATGTGGTCACTTTTTAATCACTTTGTCACGCCCTTGCTTCCTTGTATTTTATACTAATACTGTTTCAGATGTTTCAGCTGAAGTACATGAGCATATATATGTGCAAGTTTATTTTAAGTCAAAAACATGGTACTTTTAATGCAAACGACAGTATGAAACGCTTGTAATTTATAGTTTCATTTTTTCGCGTTTCCAAAAAAAAAAAGAATGTTATGATTAATTATTGAAAATTAATTTCAGTTTTGGAATAAAATTTTTCTCGTGACAATTTGAACTGATATATGGGAATCTTGTAAAAAGCCCGTGTGAGTGATGCCATTTCAATTTTGCCAAGTTTTAAATATTTCCTATTTTTTGTTTAGTGTAAATACTTCAAGTGATATATCCACTGAAAAGTAACTCCTCGTCTTATTTTGTTTCCATTTTGTTGAGCGTATTACTAAAGCAGAGTTAAATTCTACGTATTATAATCCTTAATACATTAATTGCTCTTCTAACACTGACACTATTACTACTACTAATATCACTACTCAATGGCTTTACTGTCGAAAACGCAGTTTGTTCAGTACAATATTTTAACATTTAGTATATACAGAGCTACATAAGCTTTGTGTAGTGGCGTGTTAGACTTATGATAATAGGAAATGTTATGATAAAATGTTACAACTCAAATATTAAAGTACTGAAAAGTAATTTCTCTATTGGAAAAACACGTGCCTCACTACGTCACTGACTGCACGAGTGGTTAGGGAGTAATCGTACTATATTACAAAAAATATTATTTTACTTGTTTATGCCAATTCAGTAGTTTAGTAGTTATAAGACTTCCATGTTTCTTGATGGTATGCCTGTTGGTTTTATTCTTATAACTAGCGGACCCGACAGACGTTGTCCTGTCCAATGGAAAATATTCATTNAAATTTTCATTTTATTTCACATTCTATCTCAAAATGTGTGATGTGCTTGGAATGATATCGTATTGTAACCATACTGTTTTTTTTCTTCATAAATTTAAGTTACAATTTAATTAAATCAGAAATTCAAGTAAACAGTCAAAACAAAGAAATGCTTTAATTTGAGTTGTTTGCTGTGACATCACTATTTCTTTCATTGCAATGCTTTATAACACACGACATTTGTTGTTTTGTTGTCTGGTGCGTAAACAAACAAAGCTGATGGCTTTCCGACACGGGCACAGGCAGCATACACGTGACCTTGCGAGAAGCATGGATTTTCAAGGTTAATGCCGCAAACATTTAATGACTGCCCTTGTGATTTCTTTATAATCGTTGCGCATGCTAGCCGCACGGGAAACTGCAACCGTTTAAAGCCAAATGGCATGTCGGTCGGAGTCATTGGGATTCGTGGTATTAANGTTGTTTTGTTGTCTGGTGCGTAAACAAACAAAGCTGATGGCTTTCCGACACGGGCACAGGCAGCATACACGTGACCTTGCGAGAAGCATGGATTTTCAAGGTTAATGCCGCAAACATTTAATGACTGCCCTTGTGATTTCTTTATAATCGTTGCGAATGCTAGCCGCACGGGAAACTGCAACCGTTTAAAGCCAAATGGCATGTCGGTCGGAGTCATTGGGATTCGTGGTATTAAAACTTCTTCTCCTTTATACTTTCCTCTAAGAATTGTTGCTTCTATGAAGTTGTTCATCAGTTTTTTCACCGCAAGCCGGGTGCCATTACAAAGACGTGGTTGGTTGATATTTCTCAACATTATAATTACCGATCCAACTTTTAATTGGAGATTGTGAGGCGGCAATGCGGGCAATTCCAGCGAGTTTAAAAATTTGGATAGTTGACGACATTATCTTGGCTAGTAACGGAATCTACCGATTTGTACGTCATCAATTCTCCAGCAATTTTACTTTGAATCTTGAAATTCAATTCGTTGACATCAATGTTTTTCACAGCCAATATAGCACGTTCGCTCAACCAATCATGATTTTTGTAATTTTGAGCAATGTTTGGGAATACCTTTGTGATGAGTTCGGTCTTTGAGTCGATGAACTGACAAAAAAACCTGACGGGAATGTAATACAGCCAGTCGAAATGTCAACTGAGATTTTGCCATTGCCAATGTCCAGCAATTGTTTTGAAAATACTTCTCCAGATTGGTCGTTCTGCAACTCGACACGCATGTTCATACTTAATTTGAGTGTCTTGGTGTGTTTCCACAAAACAATAATAATGTTGTTGAACAATCATGTTTTATGAAAGCGGTTTGAAAGATCATTGTTACAATTGCCTTAAAAGTGGGCATGAAATTGTCCCGGATCACATTTGTTGCGCCAAATGAAGTCATTTGGAAGCAACTATTGTAGTTCTGTATTTGTGTCAAGAAATGTGTAGAATTTGTTCCTGTTCCAGAAACCAATGAACGCAGTGGCTCTGGTGGTGGGACCAACGGGGTCAATTTGATTTTGCCACTTGCGCAACACAATCCAGGGGCTTCATTATTGTATTTCAATGCCTTACAATGTGGCTACACAACGCTCATCCATCCAATGGCAACGGATTGGTCTGCACTGTCATCAGTTACCATATTGTAACGGAATGCTGCTCGATGTGTATTCAACTCAACATTTGTTTGTCTTCTTACACGATTATTCAAATTCGTTCTCATGCGATTGGTTTCTACTGACAGATGATGTCTCATCCGATGCATATCGGCTTCATTTGCATTTTCTCTTCCATCTTGTGTACGTGTTGAACGTATTTGTGACAATCGATTCCGTTCAATTTCATTTCGTTCTTCGCGTTGCTCTGCAGTTTGATTAGATCTAAAATTCACTTGGTTAGTAGCATTGCGAGTTCTGTGACTTAAACTGCTCCGTCTTATTTGCGGCATTACAGTGTAATTAAATTGTATCAATTTGATTCAATTAAAGAAAAAAAACAATTCAACTAAAAACGACTGAATAGATTGCGATAAATTAAAAACATAACCACAATGCAACTGACAGTAACAGCTGAAGATAGCGAAAAAAAAAGTAAACTAAAAACATAACCACAATTCAACTGACTGTAAACAGCTGAAGATCGCGAAAAAAAATTAAGAAGCAAAGAAATTTGAATCAATCCTTTAATGTCGCATAACGCGAACGATGAACGACAACCAATCAAAGTTGAGGAAATTTAAATTTTAATGTCGAATGTAAATTAAATATCAAAATTAGAATTAGTTTTGTGAAATATTCCCTATTCCGTTTTTTTTTTTTTTCGAATAATTTTTCCATGACCATAAACAAGACAAAATTACGCATATCCATCGTGACGTTCGGTTTTTTCCAAATTCGAAAATATTCCGGGAAACTTTTCCAATTTTTCTCTCCATAAAAATCTAATTTGGACTATTACGAACATTTCAAAACAAAAAATTGCCAAACGGTCCACCCGTTCTCAAGTGATGCACTTACCAACGAACAGCATTTCAATCTTATTTATATAGAAGATAATTTTATTTACAGCCTACTTTAAGAAATATTACATCCTTTGTAACTTTTTTTTAATTTTCAACATTGTTCTGAGCTAAAGGAGACCTAGGCCCCTACATTAAAAGTCATGTACTGAGTAATGGAGTTCAGATAAGTTACTTTTAAATTAACACCTACTTACATTTTATCCGAAAGTAATGAAAAGTAGTTGAAGTTACTTTACTTTCTAATACATCTTAACTTAACTGAAGTTAATTTTAAAATGTAATTTACCCAACACTGTGGTACAGTAAACTATTTGTCTACTAAATTTGGCAGGAATCAATCAATTGTGTCCAGAAATATAAGATAAAAATTTTATTTAACTATAAAAATCAGAATTTCCTTACTAAGCATAATATGTGTATCGATTTTGGTGAAATTCGGTTAGCGCATTCAAAAATGTTAGAGGGCTCACACGCACAGACACGCTCACTTACACACAGGCAGGAAAGTGATATCATAAGTCTTTCTTTCCTTCTGAAAGTGTGTTAAAAATAAATTATATACTAAATTGAGTTCTTAATCTCAGCAAATATTCTCTTTGCGTTTGTACTTTTAATGAATCATTACAATACTCATCATGCAAAGAAAAAAAAAAGTTACATTACTTTACATTTACATTACTTTACATTTGCATTACTTTACATTTACATTACTTTACATTTACATTACTTTACATTTACATTACTTTACATTTACATTACTGCCCACGTCATTCCTCAAACTATTTTAAAGCGTTCTGCAAAATTAGCCACATTGCTAAGCCTCGTTTTTCTTCTGTAGACAAGAATGGAATTTCAATACTGAAAAAAGCATTATTTTATAATATTTTCACAAAATATTTATACTGCATAGATAAAATCTTTAACGAAATTTTTTTAATTATTTTAAACTTTCGTTCTTCTCTTCTGTGAAATGACATAATCAGGGTTACGATGTCTTCAGAAATGTCAAATCTGTAACGATTGTCGCTGCTGCTCTCTGTGGTTCTTTCAGTAACTACAACCTACCAGAAAATCTATGATAGTACAACCTTTGAGCAACGAACAAAATCTAAGAACCGGGGAAATTTAGGCCAGTGCTTTTAGGCCCAGTGACATTTAGACCAAGTGAAAGTTAGGCCAACTGTCTTTTAGTTCAAATGATATTTAGGCCATGTGATTTTAGGCCACCTGGCTTTCCGGTCAAGGGACTTTTAAGCCAAGTGCATTTAGGCAAATTTACTTTTAGGCCAAATTACTTTTAGGTCAAGAGCACTGGGGACAAATCGCTTCGGCCAAATTACTTTGAGGCCAAATGACTTAAGGCCAAAGGACTTTCAAGCCCAGTAACTTTTAGTCCAAATTACTTTTGGTAAAATAAAATGTTTTCTGAAATTTTAGTTTGAATTAGTTTTAGGCCAAGTGACGCGCTCCCAGTTTTTACTCTCTTACCATGATTAACTTAAAGAAAGCTGAATATCGCATCTATACACTTCACAACAATTTTTCCAGCATGAATTAAAAAAAAAAAAAAT
>NQII01000134.1:1070507-1086559 GCA_002778355.1 Clitarchus hookeri | reverse complement strand
ATTCACTTTCATTTACTTAGAGAAGTTCAATTCATTACTGTTGTGAAATGAAATAAAATTTTTCCTTTTCAAATATAAAAAAATGTTTCTTCATGTTTTAATCACCAAACAAAATGTTGCATAAAACGAAGCCATCTGGTGGCGAAACGGAGTTCGCCGGGTTTGCTAGTTTATAATAAATATGAATAAAAACAGTGAGAAAACATATGTGTTGGTAACATCTAGTAAGAAAATAGTTTTCACGAAAAATATGATTACAACTGAGTGCGCATGAATTCAGCGCGTTGCCCCTTTGGTAACATTTTCTAGACTTAGTTCAGCTTAGTTTGCACGGGGCGGAGGGATCTCCTGGAAGTAGAACTTTAGCAGGGCTTCAGAAAAGTGTGAACTAACCGTGAATGGATTATAGTGTTAAAGTTAAATAGATTTTTTCAATTTTGTACGTAATTTAAGCCCAAAATTCCTTTCATATTTCACCACGCTTGCCGAACCGGAAGTAAGAACAGTAAAGCGAGTAGAGGGTAAAGATGTTGAAAAAAGTAATAAATGTAAGAAAATAAATAAAGAAAGAAGAAAAGTAATAGGGAAGTAACAAAATGTTCTTCAACATATAAACAATTGATAGTTTCTTATTTTGCGAATGAAGTAGACTAAAGTGGACAATTTGCAAACACGCCGCGTCGCTTTTTCGTGTCCACCGAATATGGCATTCAATGAAGGGACACAAACATACGTCACGTTGTGTGCGGTGCAGAGGCGGGTTATCCGTGAGGCGAACTAGGCACGTGCCTAGGGGCGCAAGGTTAAAAAGGGGCGCGCGCACGCAATTGTTAAACAAAGAATAAATAAATAAAATAAAATTAATAGTGTCAGTAAGTATGCACCTACTTACACAATATAAAAGATTCTTTATTTCTATAGAGATGTAGGGTTTCCGAAGCGTGCTCTGCCTTCTTGATCATTCCTACATCGCCTGATTTCATAATAGAAGATGGTGAGATACAACTGCAATGTTGCGCGTTCGTCGCGTCGATCGCGAGCACCGGACGTTGCTACGTTGCGATAACGAGGGCGCGGCGCGAGGGCGGGAGAGAAGCGGCCGGCGCCGAACGAGTGACACGACTTTCAGCTTTGTTGTCGTCGGTTACGCGCGCTTCTATTGTTTACGTTCTCGCTGCGGTGTTTGTGTGTAATTAGTCCATTACGTTTTAGTTTATTACTTGAAGAATGAGTGAATTGAAGGAAAAACCTAGTGGTGCAGCAAATAAAAGGAATGCTAAGGAAAAAGAAGAAAAACATCAAAATGTAATAAAGTACACAAAAAAATATCGACACATTTTTTTCAAAATTAAAAAGTGGTGATTCGGAATCTTCTAACGCAATTCACAGTGCGTCTGCTACCGACCGTATTCAATGCGAAATTCCTACTATTATAGTTCTAAACAACCACAAGAGTAGTCCGTGCCCACGCCGCCTACTCCGTCGGCAGTGGAAGTTGTGAGGCAGTCGCAAAATAGGCTGGTTGTCGTGGATTGCGACCCAGTCAAGTGGGATATCAATAACGAACCACAAGAATATATTGCACTGAATGGCTTTAATCAAAATATAAACGCAGATTTTTCATTAAGTAAGAGAATATATGAAGATAAAATCTCACGTTTTTTTGGCAAAAACAATGTTTGAACGAAAGTTATTAAATAGAGAAAAACGTCCAGGAAATGGCTTATTTACTCTCCAAGCACAGGAAAAGTTTATTGTGGACCTTGTTTATTATTCGGTGGTGGAAATAGTTTTGGAAAACAAGATGTTGGTTTTAATTGGAAGAACGCATCAATTATATTAGAAAGCCACGAAGACTCATGTGAACATGAAACATGTGTTTTGACCTTGCAACGTAGATCTAACATTGTCGGTTGTGTCGGTCATGAGCTCGCCACTCAGTTTCTAGAAGAGTTAACTTATTGGCGTGAAGTTTTGAAACGAGTGGTTGCGACTGTTAAGTCTTCAGCATCGCGTGGTTTACCTTATAGGGGACATGACGAAAAACTTCACTCTCTTCATAACGGAAATTATTTAATGACGCTGGAACTCATTGCGGAGTTTGATCCGTTTTTAAGTAAACATATTGCCCAATATGGCGGCAAGGGAAAGATATGTACCAATTACTTGAGTTCTACAATATGTGACGAATTTATTGAATTAATGGTAAACACAACTTTAACACAAATAAAAAATTAAATCAAGATATCAAAATATTATTCAATAATAGTGGATTCAACACCATATATTTCCCACGTTGACTAATTAACTTAAGTGATCCGACATATTCAAGCCGATGGTACGCCCGTCGAATGTTTTCTTAAGTTTATCGCAAATGTCGGTCACAAATCACAAGACATTGCATATGCTATTATTGAAACATTAGACATGTTTGAAATTAATATATTAGACTGTAGAGGCCGGTCATATGATAATGCCGCAAATATGTCCGGCATTTACAATGGATTACAGGCCAAAATAAAGGAAATATGTCCCCTAGCAGAATATATACCCTGCTCCGCACATTCGCTTAACCTAGTGGGTGAATGTGCCGCTGAATGCGCTCAAGAAGCTTGTTGGTTCTTTGGTCTCCTTCAAGAAATTTACACATTTTTTACAGCTTCAACTCAAAGATGGGAAACTCTACAAGCACAAATACTCCTAGGTAATGATTTAAAAAAAAAAAACTACTGTCAAAAATCTATTTGACACACGCTGGTCAGCTCGAGCAGATGCTTGTAAAAGTTTGTAAGAGTCATTTCCAGAAATTAACGATGCTTTGATTGCTATCGAGAGCAATCCTGAGCAAAAACGTTCTGCTGTATGTGAAGCTAAAGGCATAAGATTCAAATTAGAACGACTAGAAACTGCTTTCATGTTCGTGTTTTGGGGTTTTATTTTGGTTCACATGAACAAAACCAACAAAAAATTACAGTCCGTTGACACTGACATTTGTACAGTTATTCAAATGTACGACAGTCTTANAACTACTGTCAAAAATCCATCTGACACACGCTGGTCAGCTCGAGCAGATGCTTGTAAAAGTTTGAAAGAGTCATTTACGGATATTAACGATGCTTTGATTGCTATCGAGAGCAATCCTGAGCAAAAACGTTCTGCTGTATGTGAGGCTAAAGGCATAAGATTGAAATTAGAACGACTAGAAACTGCTTTCATGTTCGTGTTTTGGGGTTTTATTTTGGTTCACGTGAACAAAACCAACAAAAAATTACAGTCCGTTGACACTGACATTTGTACAGTTATTCAAATGTACGACAGTCTTATTCACATAATTTCTGCAGAAAGGGAAAATTTTAATAAATATGAACAGCAAGCCTTGGAGCTCTCATTAGTCAAAGAATATGAAAAGGACACAACACAGCAGAGGAATCTGCCGAAGACATTACTTCTTCATTAACTGGTTGGGAAACATTCAGAGTGACAGTTAATCTAGTAATTATAGACAGACTTGTGGTTGAACTTCAAATCAGACGAGAAGCGTACAGCAATTTTTACAGTAAATTTTCGTATTTGAGCAATTTGATCCATTTGAACACTGATGCAAGTATGTTAGTAAAAATGTATTCTGGTGATTTAGAAAAGTGCTTTGTTGATGTTACATAGGTAGATGCAAGAATAAATTGTTGCTATCGTCGAGACGGAGAACTGCCCCGAACAACCAACGCGATTTAACAGGTTCTAAGAAATAAAGAACTTGAAACAATTTACCCAAACATTGACATAGCCTTAAGAATGTGCGTATCGACNGGTTCTAAGAAATAAAGAACTTGAAACAATTTACCCAAACATTGACATAGCCTTAAGAATGTGCGTATCGACGGCAATCAGCAATTGCAGTGGTGAGCGGAGAAAGAGGACAGATTTCTCTCACTTTTTAATAGAAGCGAGTTGGTACTGTCATAGGAGATTAAATTCGTTAGCAATGCTTAACATTGAATCAAACTTATTGCTATCTTTAAACTATGACGATGTTATTGTCAATTTCGCAAGACAAAAATGTAGACGCAAAATTATTATTATTATTTTTTTTTTTTCTTTTTACAATTTTCATTTAATGTGATTAGTGCCAATTTTTTTTATAAATAATTCATAACTTTCTTTTTTTCATTTGTCTAATATTAATAAATTATTTTAAGCTCTTACATAATTAATGATAACACACCATCATCTGTCAACACACATACACAGTCAGATCTGTTTCCCTCAGAGGCATCGTGGATTTCCATGTTCGTTCTGTCCCTCTTGCTTTCTTCACTCTCATAACATATTTCATTAACGCCTCAGGGTAAGTACACGTGTCCTCGCCTACCTAAGTATCCCTGCTAATAATATCTTGGAGTGACCGAAACCACCTCCTCTTTAATATAGCAAAGTGTCAAGTGATGTCTGTCACTCGTTCACTTATAATAGTATAATCACCAACTACCAGCTATGCAATGAGACAATTCCTCGTTATTTCGAAGTTAGAGATCTTGGGGTTGAATATGACTCACAGCTTAACTTCCGCAATCATATTCATACACCCGCTGTCACATGTTTTAAACGTCTAGGGTTTGTATCACGTGATCGCAAAAAATTTACCAACATGAATGCTATAAAATTATTGTAAGTTATAGCCTACTTCTCTGATACGCTCGAAGATTGAGGCTAGGGCGTGTATACACGGGGGAAAAAAAATAGTGGTTGACAACAGCAGCTGTAGTTGAGGTTACTACAAGTTGGAGTAAAGAAATGCCAACTCCAACTTGGAGTAACCTCTACCACACATGTAGTAACGCCAACTACAGTCATCAATGTTCACTACTACTAGTACTAGTTGAAATGTGTAATAGAGGGGCGCCGATGAGGTGCTTGCCTAGGGCGCTCTCGACATCTCATCCGCCTCTGGTGCGGTGCTATTAAGGATACTGATCTTTGGAACGGGAATATACATTGAATTATGCCTTTACACTTCCGCAATACACGGTGACCCATCACGTCATATTGATAATACAATGTATACAACTGCGGCGTAACTACAGAGTAATAGAGCTAGGATCACAACCAAACAATTGTTATGATATATGAATCAAATTATAACACTCTTACTTACGTAAAAATCCTCTTCTTACAGCACCTCCAAAATGACGTACCTTTTCGGGTTTAATGAAATGTCCATCACTTCACAACACATGCCATTGTTTACTGCTTTCACGTGCTGTTTTCTGTATATTGTTAGACACCACAAACATAATACCACCGACACTTTTTTAATACACAAATAAAAAATTGGTAAATAACGTGATTCTATTGATTGAGAGGTTGACTATTTAAACCAAGTAACTTATAAGCACGTGTTAAACTATGACCGTATTTCGCTGTTCCAATGTTAGGCCTCATTTTAAGAGAGAGTATTATGCCCCGCTGCTTATTTTCATTAAATAATTAACCACAGATATTCTTTGCGTGAACAAAGAAAATTATTGATTTGGGAACTTTTAACGAATAAAAAAAAGATACACTTTCAAGTAAGAGGACTAATTTCTGATAGGTAACGTAAAAGAGAAGTTAGTGGCGAATGGCTAACGTCTCGCGCATACTGGATGGAAGACAAGACATGGAAGAGAACATGGCGAGTGCACAATGACGGGGAGTGAGGTTATTTAGCACGTGCGGCGCAGGCGAGCAGCTGCCTACAACTACCGGAAGCGGAACTGCGCAGACGCGGGGCGCAGCACGTGCGCGAGAGACACCCCGGCCTGCGTTACCGTGTGTGGGGGACGACTGGGTATAAATAGCAGCGTCCTCACTCGCGACCAGCCCCACGTACACACGTGTGCACAGCACGGCGACGAGGGGTCGCGGTCGTGTAGTGGTTTGACTACTCGCCTCGCACCACGGCCAGCCGGGTCTCAATTCCCGGCGGAGCAGCCCTGGAAGCTCAGTTATGTCTTCGGCTACCAGGGCCGCACAGCGCGACCCTGATTAACAAGTCAGCTCCGACATTGCTCATTTCATGTCACCCTACACCAAACTCACATAAGTCTATCTTCGCAAATTAACAATTATCCCACTTTCTCCCACCCTAGTGAAATTAAAGGAATACATGGTTTTGTTCGAGACTGTCGCACAGATGTTCCTAGAGCCCTACCCGCTCTGCGCTGGTTTGCTGTGCCCTACCATCTAGACCCTTCCTCTGCCGGGGTGTGTTCATGGCTACAATTGTGGCCATGGCACCAGGCAGCCCTGCTATAGTCGCGATGCATACGCCCCTGTTAAAATAATAAACCCGACATAAGGTGTGTGGGGCTCGCCCTGAGACGCAGCCCATTCTCCAACCGTCTCAGCTACTAACATGAATGCCGGAGGACACAGCACTGTGGAGGAGCTCACGCCTGAAGAAAGCAAATTTACAAACATCCAGTAAGCTCGCATACACGGCACTGCTAGGTGGGTGCTTGACACAAACAACATGAAACATAAGTTAACAATAAGCTAAGAACACACAAACATGAACACATTCACACCAAGACCGTGCACACAAACACGAGATATCGTATACAGGAAGGGGTTTAATTCAACCGACAAACTTCGTGAGGTGATTCGTTACGCAAAATAAGGTGGCTAAAATAAAGAACACTTTATACCTTAATTAAATAGAGCGAAATAAGTCCTCGAAAGTGATATTTTGAAAGGTATTTGTGCGAAATATCGGAAACCAGGTGAGATAAAAGTACAATTCGCTGAACATTGTTTTATGTTATCGGGATCTTCAACCTAAGAGCCAACTCACATTAATACCACTCCCCGCTATGAAAATAACAGGGGTGGTCACCCTCTTATTGCCGGCAACTTCGTTACCATCGGTAATTATGAACGTTTGATGCTGGTTTATTTAGTGTGACATACGAAACAAAAGTTGTCCGCTAGTTACAACTGCCTAGGACCCACCGTTTTCGTTTGAAACGCACAAAGATTCCGCAGCAGCGATACAGTGCCTCGTACGTAGGCAATACGTCATACATGTGTGTATGGTAAGTTGCTGTTCCCACTGCACAGACAATGGTGGAGGACATGTATTACTTACTGTAAACAACAATTACCATACATTAAAAAGCTTGCGAGACTACATCCGACAATGTGTGCTTGGCAACAGTCGCTGTGAGATTCCCTACATGAAGTATTGGTATTGTCTACGAGTATGTGCTTGGAAGCGTATTGTTGTCGCTGCTGTGTTATGTAAAGACTATTGTTTATGCGCCTGGACATGTATCGCTGCAGTCGAAGCCTTGTGTATGTGCGTTGTGTACGTAAGTGGTGGTCCTCGGCCGTTACGACTAGAGGCCCTGTGTATTACCAAGATCATACTGCTAAATAAACAAGCATCAAACGTTAATGGTCCTGACGGTTCGTATAAACATCTCCCATCAATAAATCAGGGACCAAGCGAAGTGGGGCAACAGTAACATGGTGGACTCGCATTCTGGAGGACGCGGGTTCGAATCCTGGTCAGGACATCCAGAAATCTGTTTACTTTGGTTTACTATGGTCTCCCAAAGTCACTCCAGGCAAATGCTGGGATGGTTCCTTAATAAAGGCCATGGCCGAATCCTTCCTCAGTTCCTTTCAAGTGCCTAGTTGTATGTTCCTATGTTTAATAACCTCGCCTTCGACGAGACATTAAACACACTCATAAAAACGTACAGGTGGCCATACTGTATTATTAGCGCGCAAATAAGTGTTACTTTTGACAAACGACATGTCGACAGTTGAAAGTAACGTTCCCATAATGCAACACTGTCAGGCCATTCGTTTGCGAGCCAACATCTAACTAGGTGCAATGTACAGCATGTAGTATAAAACATGTGCCTACAGGCTGTGCGAGCTGTCTACACGTCTGACACTAATACCACACTAGACAGCTCTGTACGGTTTGGCGTGCTCAATTCCGCGCCTGGCGCGACAGTTATCACGGCACTAAAGGCGCTATTGCGAATGCGCCCATTAAACCCCGAGACAAATTGTATAGAATATCTGAGCACGTCATAATGTATCACTGACATTTCTGTTGGTCATGGTGTACGTTGTGTCTACAAAATAGAACACTTTACGCGGCCGGAACTGACAGATACTACTCGTCTACGGTGCGGCAGAGGGAAATGGACGAAAAGCACAAAGAATGTACAGAGATCGATTTCCACACAGACAGCAGCCACGCCACACCACATTTGCGTACATGGAGCGGCGTTTGAGAGAAAGTGGAAGTTTGAAGGTGACACGACCGAGTACAGGGCGCTGACGGTTAGCGAGAACAGCTTCGTTTGAAGAGGATGTGTTGAGGCATGTTGATAATAACCCATGTGTGAGTACAAATACTATTGCAAGAGTACTCAACGGAAGCCGCTGCACCATTGGTCGAGTGCTTCATGAGCAACTACTGCATCCGTTCCACGTGCGCGTGCATGCCGTGGGTCCCACGTGGAGTTTGCAGCGAGGTTTCTGGACGCATAACACACGCTCACATTGACAGATACATTCTCTTCGGTGTCGAGGCTTGCTTCCAGTGTGATGGTGTACACACTTGTCCACATATCCACGAGCGGGCGGATGTTAATCCTCACACCCTATTTGTCCACGGGGATCGACAGCGATTCAGTGTCAACGTCTGGGCGGGCTTAATACTTAACATGTTGGTTGGCCCCTGCCTGTTACCTCATTGTCTCACAGGCAATGTGTACGCTGCATTTCTGTGGCAAACACTGCTGACATCACTCGAAGAGGCCCCGTTACAAACACGAGCGACCATGTGGCTCCAGCACGACGGCGCCCCAGCCCACAGTTCACGACGTGCGCGCGATCACCTGGACGATGGACAGGCCGTGGGGATCCTCTTACCTGGCCTCCACGATCCCCTGATATGACTCCATTGAACTACTTCTTCTCGGGTTACATGCGCAGCCTCGTGTATGAAACCGCGATGGAATCCTAAGAGNTATGACTCCATTGAACTACTTCTTCTCGGGTTACATGCGCAGCCTCGTGTATGAAACCGCGATGGAATCCTAAGAGGACCTCGTCGCCCGCATTGTTGCAGCTGCCGGGATTATTAAGGACAATGAGGGTGTTTTCAAACATGTCGGACAATCGTTGGTGTGGCGATGTGAACTGTGTGTCGAGCATGGGGGCCGTACCATCGAGCCTTTCCTATAAATGTGTTGGTGATACATGTTTCTACAATAAAACCTATGGAATTCCGCAGTTTATGTTGTCAAATGCAGTGTGTTATATGATACCACTTACATGTGATGCGTGGTAACGGCGTTGCTCTACACTGCTGCACCAAATGTTTCAATGTTCATAAGCCCGCACAGCACACAGCAGCAGCGATACAGTTCCAGGTGCGGAGGCAACACCAATATCTTTACGTCCTGCATGGAGTCACGCCGACTGTCGCCACAGACTAACAGTAGTGTACTCTTGTTAATGTATGGTACGCGTTGTTTACAGTAGGTGTTGGCATTGTGCGCTACCATCGACTGTGCAGTGGCCATACACGCATGTAGGTAGTATTGCCTGCCTACTAGGCGCTGTATCGCTGTAGCGGAATNATCGACTGTGCAGTGGCCATACACGCATGTAGGTAGTATTGCCTGCCTACTAGGCGCTGTATCGCTGTAGCGGAATCTTTGTGTGCGTTTCAAACGAAAACGGTGGGCCTTAGACTGGTGCAACAAAGGGACCATTTTTGTTTCGTAGGTCACACTGCTCTATAAACCAGCACTAAACGTCCATAATTCCCGATGGTAACGAAGTTGTCGGCAATAAGAGGGTGGCCACCCGTGTTATATTCATAACGGGGAGTGGTATTAATGTGAGTTTGCTCTTAGGTTGAAGATCCCGATAACATAAAACAATATTCCGCGAATTATAATTTCATGTCATCTGTTTTCCGATATTTCACACAAATACATTCCATAATATCACTCTTTGGGACATTCCATAATATCACTCTTTGGGGACTTATTTTGCCCTTAATATTTAGTTTAGGTACAAAGTGTCCTTTGAATTTGTCACTTGATTTTGCATAAGGAATTCCCTCACGACGTTTGTCGGTCGAATTCAGCCGCCCTGTTTCCATGTAAATAGTATTTGTAACATACTTGATTAAGAATATATTAAAATGCAATACATGAGGCATCAATAGGCTAGAGTGGAAATCAGAAATTTTCATCATATAATTAAAACAACAAAAATACAAAACCACAAAAAATACCCGAAAATAAAATAAAAACCTAAAAATATTAAAATAATTAAAACCAATAGAAAAACTGGAATGATAATTACAAAACAAGCCCAGGATTCCACGACTCCTTTGGGCGAGTACTCCGCTGATTGACTCTGCCTTCAGAGATATTTACACATCTGAATACGATCTCCCCTCTCGCCCCAAACCAACCGACGAAGCCATCGATTGCTGTTTTTTTTTTTGCGGCCAGTTCTGCCTCTCGATCACGGGTTTCAGCTGGGGGGAGGCGGGCGGGGGCGGCGACGGTAGCTACTGTGTCTGACATGACTTGACAACAGGCTGATTCTAAATTCATGGGAGTTTGTAACTCCCCACCATCTCGAGTGATTTTGTTTGTTAATAACATAAGGAATATATGGGCGGGAGTGACGGCACGCCACCATTGTCAGCCAATCACGCCATATGTAGAGGTCGCCAAGGTACGCACTGACAACCACCTACGTAATCCAGCAGCTGTTTTAACATTTTCTGTACGGAATCACTCGTTAAGTATGATGCTAATGAACATTTTATGTTTCCGTTAAAGTGTTATGTTTTTGTGTTTGTGCCTCAACGCGTCACTTCGCCCATATATTCCTATACAATAATTGTTGGTTTTAGTGAGCTTTACCACCCCTCAATGTTTGTCCCATGATTTTAGAATCACCCTGTATAAGCGCGATAGCAACCAGATATTTTCCAACGGAGTTGAGCTGCTGCGTAGGTACGAGGAGGTCGCTTCGTTACCACTGTCGCTTCACTGATACGGTCTTAGCTGTATTTGCACTGTGCTGAGTGCCAGCTTTGTCCTTCGTCCCTGCACAGCGAGAACAAGGTGCATTTCTAGTTAGAAGAGGACTTCAAGTTCAGCAACTCCAATCAGGGTTATTTTTTAAGAACTCGGATTAGGTAATATTATTTAGCCAGGGCCAGTTTTAAATAGTGGTTCAAGCGACTGGCCTTTCCCAGCTGCGTTTCCGGCAGAGGGGAGGAGTCAGAGAGGCCAGTTTGTGGAGAACTGATTTTTCATANCTGGCCTTTCCCAGCTGCGTTTCCGGCAGAGGGGAGGAGTCAGAGAGGCCAGTTTGTGGAGAACTGATTTTTCATAGGTTTATTTAGGCCATACATTTTCAACTTCAGTTTTTCCCTATGTGTGACCCCTTGGGGGGTGTTCCCCACGCCTTGGTGGACTCTTCGGAGCCCGTCTATGACGCTCCACTGAAGGAAGGCGCGAAGAAGCGCAAGGTCGCTGGCNAGCCTTGGTGGACTCTTCGGAGCCCGTCTATGACGCTCCACTGAAGGAAGGCGCGAAGAAGCGCAAGGTCGCTGGCACGACAGCCCCCTCCACCAGTGCCCAGGCAATGGACGCTGATTTGCCGGCTGCTCCGGCCAATCAGAGCGCTCCGCCACCGCCACCTTCAACAAAGCGCCCAGACCTGCGTCCCATTACTGTGTATCACACTCGAGTGTGATTACGCTACTGTTGTACGCCTTTTACGCACACACCTGACACAACCCACTGTCCCTCAGGGTGTGCAATACCTGTCGCAGTCACTTGACGATTACCGGATAGCCATTCGCCTCCTAGTCACTCGGCTTCAGTGTACTCACACCCCGCTCTGAACTACTAATTAAAGTAGCGGTGAAAGGCCTGGACAGGTCTATCCCACAGGACTTAATCCGCGAAGAGCTAGAAGCTCTTGACTTTCACCCCATCACTATTAGCCCCAAGCTCTCCCTGAGGGACATGTTCGTGGTGGGACTGCCTAACTGCGACCACTCGGCACCATCCACCAGACCAGCGGCCTGTGCGGTCTGGTAGTGAAGGCAGAGGACTTCCGGCGTCCTGAAGGCCCAGCGCAGTGCAGTAACTGCCAGTAGGCTGTGCCGCGCCGCAGCCCCCCCTACTCCCGCCACCCTGGTCAGCTTACCGCACCCTCCACTTTAGGCTGTTCCTTCCTAGACGACAAAGACGACAGGTCCCTTAGGCTCTGTGTTGGTTAAGGGCTGCACAGTCTACAAGAACGAGAAGTTGCGCTTCCTCCCTGCATTAGAGCGCAAAAAGCGACAGCAGCAGAGTAAGCTGCCATTGCTTCCTCCTCCCCCTCCCCCTCCTAGACCACAGTACAGGGCCCCTCCCGACCCTGGGCGCAGTCAGCCCAAGGACAGTGGACCACTGTCCAGGGCCACGGCTCCAGACGCACTCAAGTGCATAACGTCGTGCCTACACAAGCACAAGGCCTCCCTGTGCCCACTTCTAACCGCTATGGTGTATTAGGTTATAACGAGCTGGAGCTCCCAGCTCTAGCGGACAATCCACGCACTAGGTGCATAGTGCATGTTGCTGCCACTCCGAGCAAGGGAAAGGCGAGCCTCCGAACTCGTCGCAAGGTGGAGAAACATCCTCCGCAGCAGGCTGNATCAGGCGCCGGCCAATGAGAGGCCAGCTTCCGTTCCGGACCACGCCAGAGCTGCCTGTTCGGGAACTAACAAGCCCGTCGTCCCAGTTATTGAAACCCCGACTTTATTCAATTTAATAAAGTCTTGCCCATTAGACCAAGGTAATCAAGCACTCGTAGAGATGCTGGAGAGCCTTTTCAAGCTCCTCGCCATTTGGACGGACCCAGCACGAGGGCAGGACGATAAGTGCTAGGCCCTCTTGGGTTTCGCCCTTATGATATTACCCAAGTCCCGCCAATGTTTGCTAGATGGCAGAATGTCAGTCTGCCCTCTCATAGTTTTAATGTAATTAATAGCATAGCTTATTGGAATGCCCGAGGCGTTCGCAATAAGAAACACGAACTGGTAGATTTCATTTCTCGGCACCAGGTTCATATTATTGCTATTAATAAAACGCATTTGCACCCACAAATTAGATTTACAATTCCGGGATTTAAATGTTATCGTTCAGACAGGGACCAGTATGGTGGTGGAGTATAAATTTTAATACACCATACTATCGCGTGCTATCCAGTTAAATTGCTTGAATTGGACAAACAAGAAGCAGTGGGAATTAAAGTAAAGTTAGGAATAAAACAGGTTTCAATTTATTCGGTTTACTTCCCGCCAGGACGCACTATTCTACGCGCAGATTTAAATGAACTAATAAATTCTTCACCTGTTTTACTCGCTGTTGGCGATTTAAATGCAAATCATCTCACTTGGGGCTGTCTTGTGCGTACAGCCAATGGGAATAGTTTATTTAGACACCAGGAGCAGCATAATTATTGTGTTAATGCGCCCAGCGAACCTACTTTTCCGCCGGCAATAAGTCAAAGGCCCGATATACTATATATCGTGCTTAATAAAGACCTTCATATGACCTTAGAATTATAAGTTCTCCATGAATTGGCTTCGGACCATTATCCTGTCCGCATGTTGTTCAGTGATGTTGAAACTGACAACATGCCAATTCATAAAGTTAAATATTATAAGAATGCGAACTGGCCAGGCTTTAGGGAATACCTGGACGAGACAATAAATCGACCAGCTCTTGTTAGTACTCCCGAAGAATTAGACTCTGCTGTCATTATCGTCACGGAGATAATGCAGACAAGAATTAATAATTTTGTCCCGGGGAAAACCCCGCGGATTCGCGCAGATACACTCCCTGAACATATCAGGGAGTTGATCTCGCGCAAAAATAAGCTGTGAAGGCGCTATTCCCGGGTTCGTACTGGGCCAGTTAAAGCCCAGATTAACGAGCTTAGAGAGCGAACTGATATTGATATTAGAATCTGGCAAATTGGAATACTAAATTATCCCCTTTAAGCACCTCAGATAATAGTCAGTGGCACATGACGACGGCGTTTACAAAGAGACGCGATCCAATCCCGCCTGTTCAAGGCACTGCAGGCTCGGCCTACACGCCCCTGCAGAAAGCTGAGGCTGTGACCGCTCATTTGGAATTAGCCTTCCAGCCCAATGCTGATCCCTCAGATCCAGCGTCGGTGGCTCACATGTACAGGGACATCCGAGTGCGATTGCAGCAGCCTTCAGCTGCCGAGCCAGAACCCACGCATGCCGTCGAGGTAAAACGAATCATTAAACGAATGAAGCCTCGTAAAGCACCCGGGTTCGACTCCCTGCAGGCTATAGTTCTCAAGCAACTGCCTGACAGCATACTTGAAGCCATATTTGAGTGCATTAATGCCAGTTTTACTCTTGCACACCTCCCCACCTCCTGGAAATGTGCCTCAGTTATCTTATTTCCTAAACCGAAAGTAGTACAGAATTACAGCCCCCTTGGTCTGCTCAGTTCGCTTTCTAAGATTCACGAGCGCG
The DNA here is from genome assembly GCA_002778355.1 of Clitarchus hookeri. Lineage (NCBI taxonomy): Eukaryota > Metazoa > Arthropoda > Insecta > Phasmatodea > Phasmatidae > Clitarchus > Clitarchus hookeri. The sequence goes on along the minus strand of NQII01000134.1, from coordinate 1,071,951 downwards.
TTTTATTGCGGCGCCTTAAAAATCATATTCGCGAAGCCAATATTTTTCCTAGTGAGCAGTTTGGCTTAAGGAAAGCCCATTTTACCGTACATCCGCTCGTCAGATTATCCGAGTACATAACTAATACTTTTAATTGGGGTCATTACACTGTCGCTGTGTTCTTAGATTTAGAAAAGGCATTTGACAGGGTTTTCCATGGAGGTTTACTGTATGAGAATAACTTCCCCGAAAGTTACATTAAATTATTAGCTTCATATTTAGATAGGCGCTCGTTTACTGTCTCAATTGAAGGAGCGACCTCAAGAAAGAAAATAATTAGAGCAGGAGTCCCCCAGGGTAGCATGGTCCAGTGTTATATAATATTTATACCCACGATATTCCGCGCCCCCCAAACTGGCATATTAATTTAGGAATTAATGCAGACGATATAGTTATTTACACGCTGAGGTCGCCTCTCAGCGCAAACAGGCGCAGCTCCATGAGCTTGAAGATTATATTCGCCTGAGGAGGATTCAAGTAAATGTGGGAAAATGCGAGGCTGTAGTCTTCACTCGACGGAATAATCCTCCCAATCTGTTTGCCACATCTCACTCTCTTTGGGGAGGATATTCCATTTAAAGAAGAGGTGAAATATCTTGGATAAAAGCTGACATGGCGACACCATGTGGAAGTCAAGAGAAATCTTGCTTATGCGCGCATGGCAACTTTATATCCACTTTTATCTCGTGGCTCTGGTTTGACACAGAACAATGGGATACGATTACATCAGTCAATGATTCGCCCCATTATCACTTATGCAGCGCCTGCCTGGGCCTACTTAGAACAAACTTATTTAAATTCATTGCAGGTGGCGCAAAATAAATACCTCCGATTGGCCGCCGATGCACCCCTATTAGATGCTTGCACGCCGAATTAGAACAAGAAATGCTGGACGAAGTAATTCGCAAGCAAACTGAACGTTTTTACAAATCAAGTGAGGAACATACCAATCCTCTCATAACTGCCCTTGGGGACTATGATATTGACTTAACGCAACGCTATAAGTGCCCTAAGTCGCTTCTAGCGCACTTAGTCCTGCTTGTAACACACTGCCAGGCCTAGTATGATAGCATTTGCGCGGCTTCTTAGGATAGATGTTATTTTACCAAGTCTTGTTGACATGCAGCCTTAGACTTACGCGAGGAGTCCTGACGGACACCTCTGCTCTAATTTAATTATAATAAGGTACGGTATTTAAAAAGAAATCGTCCTCATGGACTTAGTTTAAGTAATAGGTTAATTACGTTAAGATTAACTCTCCTTTCCAATCAGGCAAATTTACCATATTGTCATGGAGTAGCAAAAGTCGGTTTGTGTTAGCTTGGCTGACACTCACTGGCAACTAACTAATTCTTTTTTACTTCAAGTTTTCAGGATCCACGGGGAATTTGGTTTTGTAGGGGGG